>OMKY01250859.1:0-18910 GCA_900302395.1 Bregmaceros cantori | reverse complement strand
GAGCGAGAGAGATTCGCGGGCCGGCTTGCAAAACGGGGACCGCCCACTCTCCGTCTTGACCAATCACAGCCACGAGGTGAGTTCGGTTAGTAGAAACGAGAACTACGGTCAGAAGGTGAGGTGGGGAGCGTCCCACCGACATGTACCGAGGCACATTGATGACGTGTTGTAGTTTTTTTAGCGCAAAAAACTACACCACGGCGGTCTGCTCCCCACCCCACCGTGAAGTATGACCAGGCCTTAAGGGTTTCGTACCCAGCATGCCCAGCGACACCCAACCGCGACGCCACCATTCACTACACTGCCCCCCTACCACAAGGCTTCCGTCCTCGGGAGCCCAGCTTCTACTCCATGTCTCCCACACCAACTGACCGAGCCGTACAATCCCACTTCTGACACCAATGTAGTAAAAGGTACACCCGTGATGAGGCGAAGACCATGCCCTGATGAAATCCAAGGGTGTTTCTTGAAGCTTTGGTAACACAAGGCCCCAGGAGGGAGACAGAGACAGAGACAGAGACAGAGAGAGAGAGAGAGAGAGAGAGAGAGAGAGAGAGAGAGAGAGAGAGAGAGAGAGAGAGAGAATGTGCTCTGTCTCCCCCCGGACCCTGGTCACAGTTAACTCACATGTTAACTCACATGTCAGCAATATATGTCAGCAAATACATTATAGACACATTAGGAAAAATTAGCCAAACAGTAGAGTAGATTAGAAGATTTTCACTGTATTGCAGGACAGTATTGTTGTAACTCGCAACTCATAAATTACAAAAGGAACGCCCGAGATTTCGGATGTTGTTCCTGTCAAAAACTTCCGAGTCCGAGTTATTTTCACGTCCGAGTATTTTCTGTCGAAAACATCCGACTCGTAAATTGAAAAAGGAAGGCCCACATCCGAGTTATTTTCTGTGGGAAACATCCGACTCGTAAATGACAAAAGGAACGTCCGGGATATCTGACGTCCGACGCGTCGCGTGATAAACACGTCAGCTCCAGTCCTCGGTGCCTTCCTCCGCAGACCGCCGCCAGCCAGCGCTCCTCGAGCAGGTAAACACCGTCTTCTACACCCGGGACCCACGACGCGACGACACCCCGGGAACCGCTCGCTCGGTGAGGGTGGTGGGGAGGATACCGACGGGAGAGGCAGAGGCCCTCCCGGAAGCGAACCGTGTGTCTGTGACGTCACAGTGGTGGCGGGCGGTGCAGTCAACGGTGGCGCGTCCATTGCGACCCTCTTCTTCGCCCTCTGTGACGTCACTAGTGTGATGCCATTATAGGGATGTAACTGTTCATTTGTCATATCTGCAATACAGACTAAAGTTCCACCTGATCCCATGGGCCGTCATCCCAGCATTCCTGCATGGTTTGATCCACATTAGCCCACATATACACACATTATGGAAAATCAGCCAATCTGTATTGTTGTAAATTCAATTAGGGGTGCAACCGTGCAACGATTAGTCTATTATTTGGCGACAAATCGGTTATAAAATGAATCGCAATTTGTTGCCGATTAATCGATAATCGTCAAAGAATATTTTTTTGGCTGTTTTGGTTTTGTGTGTGCCACCGCCGAGTGATCCTTCGTTTTTTTTTGAGTTTATAGAAAGTCTTGTTAGGTGTTTTGGACTACTCCGAATCATTTAGGCTGATTGGCCAGAAGTGTTCGCACCAGGCTGGCTGATCACCCCCTGGGACCCACAGAACGATGGAGGACGTCTGGTTTGGGGTCGAAACGTCCTAAGAAGTCGTTCTGAACCACTGACGATGCGAACACATTGATTTTAGGCCTCCGATTTTTGGTTAGTGTCATAGAGGTTGGGGATGTCGCAGAGCTGTTATCATGGAGGTTTGTGATGTCATAGAGCTTGTCTTTAACTGGACTTTTGTGTGTCCCCCTCCGACACTTTTGAGTGTTAACCTTGGGGTGTCAACAGCCGTGGCGGACGCGGGGATTTAGAACCAGGGCCCTTACATCGGTGGGGCTTTGAGTTTCTTTATCTCTCTCTGGCTCTAGTCACAAAGCTTGTCGCTTTTGCTGGGCACCCCAGGGGAAACCTTAAAATACAACAACAAGTCATTTTTTTTTCTCCTGCGTGAGGCTGTGAGCGCCAGTTTCCATTTTATTGAGAGGGTAAAGGCCCATTCATACCTCACGTAAACTACGGATACAGATGGAGCGTCTCATACGTTCTCTCCGTCGATTACCTACGTAAATTGAGACCTTAAATTGGGACCTTATGACTACGTGCGAACGGATGAAACGGAGCAAAACGGATGAAACTAAAATGGATGAAAATGTGGGGTGCGCCCTTAAGTATAAATAGCTGTTGTTGCACACGGTAACGTAAAAGACGCTCGGAGGTATGAAGGTGGCAACGCGTGGAACGTACGGACGGATTACGCACGCAATTGGCCACACGTACGGGATGAATCGGCCTTTAGGGGTACAAGTTCCCTGTGACGTCACAATTCAGATTACTCGAAAGAAAGTGTTGTTTAATGCTACAGAACGCATGGCTCTTTAGAGGTTGAAGAACCGCCGTAAGGTTGGGGAAGAATGAATGACGTAAAACCTCCAAGTTGCTCTTGCGATGTTTTTATTTCAGGACCGATATCAGCAAAGGGGCAGGATTCTTCTTCTTGTCGTTTAACGGCGATCGACACTTGACTAAGCAGGTCATTTGCCCGTGGGCTTCTGTTATAGAGAGTTACCAGAGAACCCTCTGCAAGGTGATGTCACAATGACTTATCGTAATAGCCCTGCCTATGAGTCACATGGCTGGCCAACGTGGCACAAGAGACATGTGATCATGTCCTGTATATGGCTTGATAAATATAATGTGTAGGCAGAGATGGGTAGTAATGCATTACATTTACTCCATTACAATGTTTGTGTGTACAAGTAAATTTGGTGCAAGAATTGCTAGTACCCAACCTATTTGCCATCCTCAATTTCAATAATATTCAAAGTAATAAACAATTATTTGGCATGCTCCCTGACTTATTTACCGATCCTGATTGGGACAAAATCACGAGTCCTGATCCTTGGAAAATTCTGATCGGCCCCCGATCACCGATCTGAGGATCGGTGCACAACTACTTTTTCATCTAATGTACAAAGATTAAGTTACAGCCTCTGGCAACAAAGGTATGTCATTTATACCGTAATATTTTCATGGGTTTTCTTCATTTTCATGTATTTTTAATCAAGTATGTCCATTTAATGTTTCATATTTTCTGAAATTATCAATGAACATCAAATTTGTGTGGTCTGACAATAACTATTCAATTCTTTGCCGATTATCGATTCTTAGATTAGTTGTCGATTAATTTTATAATTGACGATTAGTCACCGATTAATCGACTAATCATTGCAGCCCTAGTAACAATGGTTCATTCTTGGGCTAATCTTCCCTGTGTATGTGTGTGTCTGTGTGAATGTATGTGTGCGTGCGCGCAGACAGCCAGGATGGTGAAGGAAACGGCCTACTACGACACCCTGGGCGTGAGGCCCAACGCCACGCCAGACGAGCTGAAGAAGGCCTATCGCAAGTTGGCGCTCAAGTACCATCCAGACAAGAACCCCACGGAGGGAGAACGGGTGGGTTCACCACATCAAAACTTCATAAAACTAGAAGCACAGAAATGAACTGTAATGAGTTGGTGTCACCGTGAGCAGTACTGAAATCAAATCAAAGTAGACCTGCACAATAGTTATATAATCAGGGCTTTGAACCGGTTCAAGAAACCAAAATGAAAACAGAACTTTTTGCATTTTCCAGGGAACAGAAAAAACCCCGAAAATGTTAGTATTTTTTATGTTCCGGAACAGGAACACTTATTTAAAAATAATGGTAACCGGTTAATACCGGTTTTATTTACATACGATAGATACTTTATTTAGTCACACATAAATACATGTGCAGTGAAATTCTTCCTCAACCTTTAACCCATCCCTGAGGAGCGGTAGGCAGCCGCGGTGCAGCGCCCGGGGGCCAACTCCAGATCGTGAGACAGTGCCTTGGCCAGGGACCACTGACTGGAGCAGATTAACTAGAACATGTTATTGGTAGTGGGGGAAACCGGAGTGCCCGGAGGAAACCCACACTAACCACTGCGCCACCGTGCTGCCCTTGAGTGAACTTTGGAATAACTTCAAAAATACAGCCCTACAGCGGCAAGTCTCTGTAGCGAATCGATGTGGGTTCGCCCCCCCTTCATGCAACGAGATGTCGACTGTAGAGCGCTACCAGCGGGTCTCTGTAGCATCTCGTTGTGGGTTTGCCCCGACCGATATATAGCATGCTGACAGGTACGAAATTAACTGTTGTGGGAACAATATTTCTATTTGTTCTAACCGGTTTGGGAACGTCAATTTGTTGATGGAACTCATAACCAGAAACGTTATAATACGGTTGAACGAACCACGTGGGGAAAAAAATATCAGTTCAAACATCTGGTCCTAATGACTTGAAGGATCGTGTTTGGGTTATAAAAGACATGTTTCTATCAATATTTCCTGTAGTGTTAATGGATTTTATGTTATCATTGATGCTAGTTTCTGTGTGCCTTGCACCTGACTGTATATTTGTTTATAATGCTCTCTCCTGGGTTCTAATTTGTATAGCCTCCTGTGGACAGGTGTAGAAACTTGGCACTCTAATGCTACAAACACTCATGCAGTGCATCTGGTTTGTCTAGGGTGACCAGATGGCCCGAAAAATTCCAGCCCCAAAATCTAAGCTTTGTCCCGAATCTCGAATTTGACTGTGCCTGTCCCGAAATTTAAACCCTAACCCAAAAGACAACATCTACAAATGGTCAGGACTTGACTTGCCAACCCTTAACAGAATGACACTGGACCGGAAACTCTGGAGAAGACTGACCCATGTTGGTGCACATTCTGCTAGAAGCGGAGAGAGTGAACTATGATGACTAAACTTTAACCAAACTTAAAATTGCACAATAAGAACAAACAGAATTTCTGTGTTTCGAACCGGTTCAGGACTGATATTTTGGTTCAGAGAACGAAAAGTTATAATGGGCCAGTTTGGAACGGAACATTTTAAAAATTATTTCGCTTTCAAGCCCTGATTCCTTTGCAACAGAGCAAACAATGACTGGCGCAAATTTTCACTTTCACTGACGAATTACAATAGCGGCATGGCAGATCAAGAGCCCCACCATGCGAGTAAGAAACAATTATGCAGGCACAGGAAGGAATGGGAGGGGAAATATGCATGGAGTACAAATTCACTGAATCAAAGCATAGGCCTAGATGTGACAAGCTTGGAAAATGCATTTTTGTATTATGCTACAGCTTGCCGGGCCTTGCCACCCGCACGCGTGCATGTGCGTGCGCCCCGTCCCGAATTTCACCCAACCTCATCTGGTGATCCTAGGTTTGTCCAATGTATCACTTGATGTCCATATCAAATGAATAAAAACTACACCAACATAATGGTGGTAGCCTCGCGGTCAGACGAAAAGACAGAGAGCGATATTTGCATAACATTGTCCGGTCCATAATTGGTTTATCCATGGTATGGCAGCCTAACTACGTCCATTGTATTTGGCCCTCTATAATAGAGATGGAAGCTGATTGCCTCTCCATGTGATTTGGAATTAACTCATGGTACGACTAAGAGCCCTGTGCCGGTGGACCTCAGGTTTTGCGGCAGCTGATATAGTACGAACAGATCAGCCAAATATGAAGGGGCGAGTTTGTTGACGCATTTGAAAACTAGTAGAAGTATTTTAAAGTCGATTCTAGAGGTGCAACGATAATACCTGTTTAACATCAACAAAAATAAAAAATAAAAACCTTTTTGTCGATTATATGATTATTATTTACAAATAATAAGGTGAAAATGAGAAGAAAATCCTTATGTAATTTTAATTGAACATGTATATGCTGCTATTTTTCCTCACTTGTCTTGAATTACACACTGACATTCTATACTTACATCATTTATGTGATTTTATGATGATCTGCAATCAAGCGGAAATCACACACACTTACACTGTAAAGGTGGTTTAATATTGTTATATTGGAGGTCTAATATTGTTCCGAGGGGAACCGTGATCCGTTGCACCCCTGGGCGATTCTGAAACGGACAGGGAGCCAGTGCAGAGTCTTTAACATTGGAGTAAGGACCTTTTTCAACGGACAACATATGTTTGATTGTGCTCAGTTTAAGCAGATCTCCCAGGCCTACGAGGTTCTGTCGGACGCGAAGAAGCGCGAGGTCTACGACCGCGGCGGCGAGAAGGCCATTAAGGAAGGAGGGGGCGGAGGCGGCGCCGGCGGAGGTGGGGGCTTTGCATCTCCCATGGACATCTTTGACATGTTCTTTGGAGGAGGGGGGCGCATGCACCGCGAAAGAAAAGGTACAACTTTCTCACCTAGATTACACTCTTTCCAGTTAACTATTGTAGCGCGATCATATAGACTGCCTGATACACTACACTACACAACAGACAGACATGGCAAAAGTACCCAGATTCTTACTTGAGTAAAAGTAAAATAAATAAATAAATAAAAACTCAAGTAAGACTACAAAGTACTGAACCAAATTCGACTCGAGTAACGTAAAATTTACAGGCTGAAAAATGTTCTCAAAGGTATCTTTGAAAGTATAAAGTGCAAAAATTACTATATATTATGTTAGTTTGTGATTGCTTAAATAAATGACTAACAATCTAGCCTAATTTACTTTACTCAAAGTTTATAAATCACACCGCCGAAATATTGAAACATTCCTCATATGCCTTTACACTTTATAGGTGATATTTCTGTGAGCGGCACACCCAGAGACTAAATGAAAAAAACGTTTTAATTGGTACCGTACTCAGTACATTACCGCCCCCTACTGACTCATTCACACATTAAATGTAGTCCTACCACATTGTTGCGAAGTAAGGAGTAGAAGTACCATTTTTTTTTAATCTACTGGGTAGGAATAAAAAGTTGCCAGAGAAAAAAGTACTTCTAAAATTACAGATACTTGAATATTCTACTTAAGTACAGTCCCATTGACCGAAGTGGTCATCTTCCAAGGCTTACAGGTTCACAGAGTCAAAGTGCATTCTCTTATTTAGACACAAGATGGGGATAGAGTTCCATACACTATGTTCTCTGTATATGTATGTGTGCACACGCGCTTCATAGCCTGCCTCCATAGCAAAGAGGTGTGTGCGTGCGCGCATGTGTACGCACGAGAAGACCACAAACAAGAGAGAAATCGTTAATTAGCATAATTGATTGAAGGCTGAGTAGCATGAAAACATGTCAAAACACGTCACTGGGGACAAGGGCTTTTGGGGAAAACAAGGCAAAACACGTCATTTGGGAGCCTGAAAAGCTTAAGTCAAGTCAAAGTTAAGCTGGGGGTCTGTCTGCGTTGGCCGACTGGTTATGGACACCGCACCTAACGCGACCCCATTCATGTTAGTGGCGCTGTGTCTAGCGCAGCGTCCGCAGTGTCGCAAGTTCGAATACGCTCGCCAACTAATCCTATCCAATAAAGATGGAAAAACGGCGCTGACGCTGGAAAAAATAACTTTTAAAAAAAGTGTCTTTTGGGAGCGTGCAGGCTCCGAACCAGACTGTGATGCTGCTCGACAGGACACGCAATGGTGCCCCTGTAAAAAGAGTGCATGACGGATGGAGGGGCTTTGGCCTTCTTTAGCCTTCGCAAGAAGTACAGCCGCTGCTGTGCTTTCTTGGCCACTGCTGTACTGGTGTCCCAGGATAGGTCCTTGGAAATGTGGACTCCCAGGAACTTGGTACTGTCCACACGCTCCACCTTAGCACCATCAATAGTCAGTGGAGTATGCTTGGGAGCCTTCCTCCTGAAGTCCACAATGATTTCTTTGGTCTTGTCCACGTTCAGATGGAGGTTATTTCCTCGACACCATGTGGCCAGGCGGTTTACTTCAGCCCTGTAGTTTGCTTCCTCGTTGTTACTTGAGTTGGTTGTGAATAAATAAAATGTAAACGCAAAAATGAACGTGTGCATTACACATTTTTTACCTTTGTTTAGACAACTATTACGGAGAGGTGGAGCAAATGATCATGAATGTGGTTTGAATGTGAGATGCGCTCCTCTTCAGCTAAGAACGTGGTGCATCAGATGGTGGTGACTCTGGAGGATCTGTACAACGGAGCCACACGCAAGCTGGCCGTGCAGAAGAACGTCATCTGTGAAAAGTGTGAAGGTAACTACAAGTCCGAGATGTCGAGAGAGTCGAGTCAAAAGACTTGACTCGCGAGTCACTCATGTCAACAAAAACTGGTCTCGATACTCGACTCGGACTTGCGCCCTAAGACATGGGAATCTAATCTATTTGACGAGTCTTTCCCTCTTTTTCGGCTTAAAAAAATCCATTCTTCCACTCTTCCTTTCCATCCACGCACGGAAAGGCATGCTCAGGCAAGTGTCGGCGTTAAACAATAGAGGAAGAAGAAGGTTGCGCACTGCTCACCTACCTCAGCCCATCATTAAAATGACTCGAGACTCTACTCCTAAAGACTCGGACTCGACCCCTAAAGACTCGGACTCGACTCGGACTCGTGAGTTCGGGACTCGTGTACATCTCTGCTAGAAGTATGCTTAAAGGTCTATCCACGAAAACATCAATTTCTGGGCAAATCCATCCACTCGGTCAGAAGTTAGGGACCAGGGGGTCCGCCTTGGCCGAGTGGTTATGGACACCGCACCTAAAGGGACCCCATTCATGTTAGTGGCGCTGTGTCTACCGCAGCGTCCACAGTGTCGCGAGTTCAACTATGCTCGTCGACTTGTCTGCAATCTCTTCAACCCAGTTTCCGACTAATCCCATCCAATAAAGATGGAAAAACGGCGCTGACGCCGGAAAAAATAACTTTGAAAAAAAAAAAGAAGTTAGGGACCAAACGAACTTGGTCATCTTCCATTCACCCATATTGGAAGAAAATCTAGTCAGTTCATGAACCGACCCTAGACCAGGGGCTCTTGAACCTTTTCACCCCGAGGACCCCTTTTAAAGTAACTTGTGGACAGCTTCATTTTAATGGTTATAACCAATTTTTCATATCTGGAAATCCATAATATGGCGGTAACGTCATTAATACTGTGGAAAAAATGTATAGCATAACATAGTATGACATTAAACCAGGGCTTTGAACGGTTCAAGGAATGAAAACGAAAACCTTTTTGTATTTTCCAGGGAACAGCAACGAACCGGAAACGTTATTATTTTTTATGTTCTGAAACAGGAACACTTATTTTAAAATAATGGTAACCGGTTAATACCGTTCCTCAAAGTTTTCGTTGAAACACGGTGTTGAAAAACAAATTCACCTGCACAACACACTAGTTAAATATAATCCACCCCTGTGTGGGACATAAAATGGTTTGCCCCGTATGAGCGTGTCAACGGCTGGCTGAGTTGGATGTATTTAGACCATAGACTGGATGAAGATAGATGTACGGCCCCGTTAGTGTTCGCTTTACTATATATAAATAGGCGTCCATCCGCAGAATTTAGAATGTGAGCGCCGTAGAACTTCACGGAGCATGCACACTCCCGCGCGGGTGTGCATGCTCCCGTCACGCGCGGTGTGCATGTTCCCGTCACCTCTCTCTTTACTTGCTCCGGTGTGCGGCTAGGATAATGTCTAATGTGTGTCTTTCCAATTACATATCTGTTAGACACGCGTGTATGTGCAGCGAGTGCTGAGTGTGCGTTTGTGGGTTGTGCCTCGCTACTCCTGTGAAAGTAAATACTTTATTCCCAAAGAAAGCAAAAACACGGTAAATATTTTGTTGAATACTGATCAGTATGAAATAAGTCGACAAATACAGGGACAACAGACCAAACGCATGCACGCATACACATGCGCGCGCACGCATACACACTCACCCGCACGCGCACACCCAATGTAGCATCTGTCGTTGCCCAAGCAACACGAGCCTCACTCACTGCGTCTATATTTTTTTGTTCTAACCGGTTCAGGTACGTCAATTTATTGGTGGAACACATAACCGGAAACGTTATAATTCTGTTTCTGTTCGGAACGAACCGATTGGAAAAAAATATCGGTTCAATGCCCTGCTTTAAACTGCTGGTAAAATGTGTTTCTCTTGGTATTAGTTGGATGTGAATGCATGTAATGCATTCCAACCTATGTTATCCTCTGCTCAAATTCATTATTATTATTATTATTCCTCCATTTTTCGGTTCGCTACTCCTCGGATAGATTACATTGCAACGGAAAAGCGAAATGTGTGTTACGTGTGTCTCGGTCAGACTCGCATTGCCAGTACTTTTTCTAAGCCGGACCGCCGATCCCAGGGGGATAGACAGGGGGGAGAAATACAGATGGCTGCTAGGGCCACATTTTTTGATGTACACACACACACCAAATTCACAAGGGTGGTAGACAGGCCAAATCCCCAGAGCCATTGAGAAAATGAAGCCAACCAGGCATGGCCAGACCCAACACACTGCATTGCAAAATCATCCCATTCAATTTGAATGGGGGAGATATACAGAGCCAACACCAACTAAATTGGCGGCCTTCAGACTGCAGACATGATCAGACCCCATGTATTTATTTTGAGCAGACGTGGCCAGACAGGCCCTACAGATACACGTTAGCCTGGCATGGCCAGACCCAACACATTCATGTTCACCTGGTATGACCAGATTCTACACATTCATGATAAGCTGGCATGACCAGGCCCCACACCTACATGTAAGCCTGGTGTGACCAGACCCCACACATTCATGTTAACATAGCATGGCCAGACCCCACACAGCTTGCAGCATTCATAACCATGCAATTTATAAGAATTGCACTTCTATTGCACTTCTAGTTAACAATGCAAACAACTCTTCAGACCTTTTGCGGACCCCACCTCCTCATGAACAAAACAAAACATGCAACTATAAAACTGATGAAAAAAAAAGTTTTAGTAAGTAATTAGCTGTCTCTTCGACCTTTTTAGAAGTAGCAGTGGCAGATTTCTCCCCTCCTAGGAACAGACCATTTCAATTCTTTTAAATGACAGGCATACATTTTTACCTGCACCGCGGAAGCAGGTTATGTTTTGGTGTTGGTTTGTCGCCAGGATAACTGAAAAAGTTGTGTACGGATCTGGATAAAATTTTGTATAGTTCTTGATCTGACCAACGGAAGAAGTGATTCAATTTTGGTGCATTTCTGTAGCCTATAACAAGTAACTTAATCATCAACTTACTGTTAGATCACTGGGACTTCCGGGTCGCAGTTGCCGCTGGGAAATGTAGTTGCCATGTTCGTGGCGTCGGTGGCGTCAATCGCAAGTGCACTACTCTACAAGCACTTGCATTGATAATGGGTTGCCACACATACTGCTAGCACTAAAAGTAGTAAGTACTTCTTTTTTGTACCACTACGTCACAGGTTTGCAATCTCTGAGTGCTTCCAGTCTTCAAAAGAATTCATATTAGTATTTCGTTTGACAGTATGAACAGACTGGGCTGCTGTGGTGTGTTGCAGGGCGCGGCGGTCGTAAGGTGGAGATGTGCATGTCGTGCCAGGGCACGGGCATGCAGGTGCGCCTCCACCAGCTGGGTCTGGGCATGGTGCAGCAGGTGTCCACCATGTGTCCCGGCTGCCAGGGACAGGGGCGTCGGATCAGCCACAAGGACCGCTGCAAGACCTGTCAGGGACGCAAGATCCTGAGACTCAAGAAGATCCTGGAGGTTCACATAGACAAAGGTTAACCACTCTCTCACTCTCACTCATATCAAATATGGCTTTATTGGTATGGCAAAGAGCATCATACATTGCCAAAGCATACATATAACAAACATATAATATACAGGAAAATGTCAATAAATGGAAAATTAATATGAAGCCTATATACATGGCAATGTACACACTGTATAGTGTCTGTAATATAAATATGTATCGAATTTCTATCATCCGTACTGTAATAGTAATACGTCTTCATGTCAACGAACATGAAGGTTCATCTCTCTCCTGTCCCCTGGTTGTCCCTCAGTCGTTCACAGTCTGACACATATTGAGCCGCTATTACGGCCCATTCACTTTTCTGTTCTAGGAGATATTGCACTGCTGCCTCGTCAGGGATGTTCTCAAATTCTTTGTATTTCTGTGGGATTCTAGGGAAATATGATTCTGTCTGTTTATGCATCACAGTGCAATTTGGAAGTATAGCTCTGTCTCCACCTTTCCTTGGGAACAACGTTTTTCTGTCCTCTTTAGGGCGCCATGTCTGTCTGTGCCGACCTGTTTCCATTACTCTAATCTATTATTATTATTATTATTATTATTATACTTGCTTGCATATGTCTGTTGCTTTGGTCCCTTTACTGCTCAGTCTTTATCTCTCTCTATCTCTCTATTTATCGCTATCTCTCTTTATATCTATCTCTCTATTTCTCTCTCTGCCATGAAGGCATGAAAGATGGACAGTACATCTACTTCCGTGGAGAGGGTGACCAGGAGCCAGGCCTGGAGGCTGGAGACATTGTCATCGTGCTGGAGCTAAGAGAACACAGCCGTTTCACCAGGTGTCCCACATAAGCGCCGTTTTTCCACCTTTATTGACAAGATTAGTCGGAAACAGGGTTGAACCGATCGGGCACATCGGGGGGGGCATCGCAGAAAAGCTGGCGAGGGGAGTAGAACTTGCGGCTCTACAGACACTGCGATCTAAAGCATGGTGGCATTATTATGAATAAGGGGGGGGCAGTGTCTTAAACCACATCGCCATCGACAACCCCCAGGTTTGGGTTTCTTTGATCATCGATTAATCTGCCATTTTTACTGACAATTAATCGATTATGGGTGGGACTAAATGTCAGCCTCCTGTTTTTTGAATGTGTGAACTTGCTTCGCTTATTTTGTTGTTTTGATGGTGCAATGCATTGTGGGTAAAATGTGTGTATGTGTGCAGACAGGGGCAGGACCTCCTGATGAACATGGAGCTGCAGCTGGTAGAAGCTCTGTGCGGCTTCCAGAAACCCGTTCAGACCCTGGACGACAGAACCATCATCATCTCCTCTCTGCCCGGTCAGTGCCACTCACACAAAAGTCCGTCGCTGACGTCTCGGCAGGTCCTTTCATGACATCCAGGGTTGAGAAGGTTCATTTTTACGTGCGTCAAGCAGGTTATGTTTTTGGCTGTGTTGGTTTGTTTGTCAGCAGGTTAACTAAAAAAAAAAGTTGTGCACGGATCTGGATGGAATTTTGTAGTTGTTGCGTTTGTGATTTCCAGCAACTCAAACAAGTGATTACATTTTGGTGCATTTCTGTAGCCTATAAGTAACATAATAGTTTGACAACTGTTATGAGCTTACAAACTGCGATCACCTCCAGCAACACACAGCAGTAGCCTCCATTCTACTGCGTGATACGAGCCCAGCTCAGAAAGTGTAGCTAGTGTTAGCCCCACGGTCTGCCAAGCTGGAGACCCGGGTTTGCGTCCCACCTCCCAGATCGTGAAACTATTAGTTCGTAGGACAATAATCCCGCATACCACCAAGATCGTGCTCGTGTACCACTGGTGACAAGTGATTACATTTTGGTGCATTTCTGTAGTCTATAAGTAACATAATAGCCTCTAGATGTTTTGGCATCAGTGATCCCATGGCCTTGGCGCAAGTTTGCTCTCTCTAAGTGCTTCTAGATTTAATTTCTGTGGCCCATTCGGGCCAAATACGTTTTTATTGCAAGGTTCGCAGAAAGAGGGCGAAGAAGGGGTGGAGCAGAACCCACGACTTACTGTGACAGTCAATTTCAGCCTAATGTAACTGTAATCTAGATTACATATTTAAAAATGTTATTGTAATGGACTACAGTTACAAATATTTGGAGTGGATAGAAGTGGCTGAATTTGTCAGACAAAATGCACACTGTTTCTAAATGCCTTTTGTTACAGCTCACTCTGTGACCACTTACACATCACCCACCCAGCTTAGCTCAGCGCTTCGCAAAAATATTGATGAAATACTGACACATATGATGCGTGTACTCCGCCTCTCACAAAAGAGATATGTTGAAAAATAGTCCTAAACACGGCAAACTGACTGGCATTGGAAGACCTCTGACACTTAGAAATGTTATGGGTAACTATCCGCCAGAGATGGCAAAAGTACCTACATTTCTTACTTAAGTAAGAGTAAAATACATTAGAAAAAAACAACTTGAGACTACAAAGTAGTGATCCAAATATCTACTCGAGTAAAGCAACGACTACAGTATGTACAGAGTACTAAAAATAAAATTGTATGTAAAATGCATTTTTTCAATGGTAATTTGTCAATGTTATTGTTTGACTAACCTAGCCTAATTTAGCTTATATTTCGGGACCAAATGAAAACCACTTATTAACTTTATAACTAGGTGCATCAGCGCCCCCTACTGTCTTAAATTATACATCTTATCCTACCTCGTCAATGCAAAAAAAGAAAAAAAAAACTAAAGAGCTTTGTTAGGTAAAAGTAAGGAGCAGAAGCACAGATATTTTTGTTAAAAGTACTCACAGAAAAAAGTACTTCTAATAGAACAGATACTTGATAATTCTACTTAAGTACAGTACTTGAGTATTTGTACTTCGTTACTTGCCATCTCTGCTACCCGCCGAAGTGGTCTGTTACTCTTCCTTCAACTGTCATGTGTCCACAGGGAGTCCGATCCGGCCCGGTGACAAGAAGTGTGTGCGGGGAGAGGGGATGCCCATCCATCGACAGCCCTTTGAAAAAGGCCTTCTCATCATCACCTTCACGGTATACACACACACACACACATTTTTTTTTACGTTATTCATTTATTTCTTTTTGCCGCAAGCGCCGCTTTTCATTCTTTATTTGAGATAGGTAACGATAGGATTAGCTAGGGGTGTAAATCACACCCATCATGGCGATTCGATTCAGTATCGGTTTCCTGACTCAACGATTACATTTTTTTCGATACTCAACAATTCACCACAATTCGATACGATTCGATTACATTTATTTATGTATTTTTACCCAACGGTCTAGACATTGGAGGAGGAGGTAATGAGTGAGTGTGCGCGGGGGAGTGAATGTACAACCTATCAGTTTTTACTCTGCTGTCTCACTCTCCTGGCTCTGCTCCGCCATGGCCATAGACTGTATATAAACACCATACTGTAGATAGAATGGACGCAGCGTGCGTGACGTCATCCCATTGCTTTTAGCGTTCTTGGGTTGAAGACGCCGGAAGTCGTGATATAGGGGGTTCTGGGCTCTGCCATTGTTTTTAAAGTACCCGTTTATTGGCTGGTCTGGGGAGGTTTGGAGCTGCCCCATTTCCAAATATGGAGCTAAGGGCGTGTCTTACACAGAAAGCAGCGTTACAGTATTAATTTAATAAAATAATACAGGTAATGTGATTTGTGTACATGTGTACATAATTTCAAAGCCCATATTTTTAAGTGCATGTGTAGAGAACTATGCCTAATGATGCAAAGTATCGCTCCGAAAAGCAATAGTGAATAACTTCCGATGAACTCCCTAGCATGCTAACCGCTAGCCCGAATGCTAACCGGCTTTTGCCCAACCGAGACGCACCTTGACTCGGCAGCGCAGCTAAAGCCACAGCGCTGCTTTAGGCCTCACCAGCCGGCCGACGGCGTTTGTTGGTGTTGTCATAATAAGTAATTGGGTAGAAAACGATCACCATATGGGACTTATTTGGAGCAATATATTGACATCATTACGTATGGTTCGCTACACAAGCACTTCTATATAGGGTACAAATATAGTCTGTTGAAAAATGTATTTACATTGCAGCAGCATTACTCCGGTGGCCACTGGAGCTAACCATAGCCTCTAGCTAACAACATAGCGCTGAAGCCCAGGCGGGCCACTCCCCCCCACTCCACCACGGCCCGCCAAATTCAAAAAATTAATAACGCCAAATCTGGCGCGTTTGTAAAATTATGACATACCTAAAACAATTAAGACGGGGCATACCAGCTATAAAAATTAAAATGGGATTTTGGTCCACATGTTAAATAGGTTAAAACAGGCTGCTAAAATTGCAATTTCTTAAGGGGATTCCATAGGGTTTTCTTTCTGAGTCCACACACGCCCCCATGAGGCAAAAACCATCTATGGTGTGAGTCTATACATCTCTACTCTCTAACCTCACCTCTTAAAAATAAAAATGTTCGATTACTGATTATATTATTTCAAAAGTAGCTAAAAATGATTACCAAGATTAACTAATCTAATTTCATTGCATTTTTTTTCTTTTAGAACAGTAGAGTAACAACCTGGTTTAACATGAATTTGAAATGAATAAGATTACAAAAAGCAACAATAAATATAATGCTACATCAAAGTAACACAGTTAGTTTAAATTGTTACTGACTGTCCTGACTGCAAGGGACTACAAATACTATTGAAATCTGATGATCGATCATGTCTTATTATCACTCACCACAGTTTGACTATGGACTCCTTCAGTATTCTGTGAGGTGGATGCAGCCTTCAACCCTAGAGACAAAACAGATTCACTCAAGTTTTTACAAAGCTGTACATCAACAGTTGTATAAACTTGAATATACAGTATATACGGATAGTATAGTGTAATATACCATAATCTATGTACAAACAATTATCCATTGGCTTGCAAAAGAATCCTACAATGGGCATCAATCAAATAGATAGACATTACAATTCCAGTTAATTGTTTCATGCACTGCAATATTCACTACAAACATTAAAAATCCAATATACTAATATATTGTATATAAACGCACACCTTAAACTGTCGCTGACAAGTGGCGTCAATGGCGTGGACTAACCTCACTGCCCACCGACTCCCTTGTGTTGGTAATAAAAGCTTCATAGCGCCGAGTTTGACATTTACAGAAAAGTGTCGCACGAAAGAGCAATTCCTAAAGATAACAAGAAACTGGAGAAGTAAAACGCATGAAGCTAGCATTACTATGACAGCCCACTGGGGATGTTTTAAGGAGTGATTGAGCGGCCAAAAAAAGACACACACAAGAAAAAAAAAACAGGAGAGGTGAAGAGAAGGAGAGAGAGAAGGCCATGAGGCAGAGAAAAGGAGAAAGAGAGAGTTAGGCCCCGTCCCAAATACAAGATTCGCCCTTGTCTTCGCCCTCGCCCTTGGGGATGCGCGTTCTCGCGAAGATTGAGTGGTGTCCCAATCGTTAATTCGCCAAGGGCGAGGGAGAAAATTCCCTTGGACGAGAGTTGAATGAGGGTTGAAAAAATGGCGGAACTTTGGAAATAATATTGATATAATAATAATAATTAACGGAACCCCGGACAAGGAAATAATTTCAACATCAGCTTGCGACCGGCGGCGCATCCCTAGGTCGGGTTTACTACCCGCATTGGATCACTGAGCAACCCGCAGCCATTCGCTGCTACCCAGTCGGGAGCGGAGCTCCGGCGGCTTGTAGCACGGCGATTCGCCGCTACCCGGTCGGGAGCGGAACTCCGGCGGCTTACAGCGCGGCCATTCGGCGCTACTTGGTCGGGAGCGGAGCTCCAGCGGCTTACAGCGCGGCCATTCGGTGCTACCCGGTCGGGAGCAGAGTTCCGGCGGCTTATGCTAGGTTTCCACTATAGAGAGGTCTGTATACGGTCCGTATACGGTCCGTGCACGGTCAGTGCGTATACGGTCCGGTTGGAAGATTGCTGTTTCCATTGTCAACAAAACTCCTGTGTGCGGCGCATTGGTATTCGCGCGTGAACATACATAACGCGATAACACACACTTCATGCAGCCCGCCCCCATGCAGTTGTCAACAATAGCACGTGCAAGCTACGAAGCAGCGCAGGAGTTGAGGTGAGTGTGTGTGTTTGTGTCTGCGTGTGTGTTCGCTTGTTGCTGTTCTTTTGTGTGTGTGTGTGTCTGTGTGTGTGTGTGCGTTTGTGTGTGTGTGCGCGCGTGAGCGTGCGCAAAGAAAAGAGAGGGGAACAGAGTGCTTCAATGGGTAGACAGCCATGCGCATGAAAGGCGAAGTAATATATATATATATATATTCCAAATTTTTTACCGAAGCGGCCTCGTGCACGCGGCTTTGGTGCGCGCGTGCGTGCGTGTGTGTGTGTCACGCACACACACACACGCAAAGGGGAGCGGAACGCTCCAGGCGCACACACAACAGTGCCGTACGCACGCAGTTGCACACACAACAGTCCCGTGCGCTCGCAGACACACACACACACACACAAGGGCAGTACACACACACAACAGGCTCATATGCACGCAGACACACACACACAAAACAGTGCATTACGCGCGCAGACACACGCACATTTCCTCATGCACAGGAGGAAATGCGGACAGAAAGGCGTGTGTGTCTGCGTGCGTAATGCACTGTTTTGTGTGTGTGTGTGTCTGTGTAAGTGCGGGCCTGTTGTGTGTGTGTGTAGTGCACTCTTGTGTGTGTGTGTGTGTGTGTGTGTCTTGTGTCTGCGTGCGCACGGGACTTTTGTGTGTGCATCTGCCTGTTTTGTGTGCCGGGGGATAGACAGGAGGCTGCGACGACAGAAATGCGCGTGTGTCTGCGTGCGTGTACATATGTGTGTGTGTGTGTGTGTGCGTGTGTGCGTGCGTGTGGCGCTGGTGTGTGTGCTGCCACGACAGAAATGCGCGTGTGTCTGCGTGCGCGTGTATGTGTGTGTGTGTGTGTGACACACACGCGCACACACGCACAACAAAGCCGCGTGGACGAGGCCGCTTCGGTTTAAACTTTGGAATATATATCTTCGCCTTTCATGCACTGGAGCGCACAGTCCGCTGATTGGTCAGCGCTGCTGTCAATCACTGAGCACACGGCCACGCCCCCAGTACGTACCGTATACGTGCGGTGAAAAATCAAAATAAATGATTTTCTGTACG
>OMKY01250852.1:0-16483 GCA_900302395.1 Bregmaceros cantori | reverse complement strand
CCCCGGAGGTCAGTTTGCAGTAGAGACCGAGTTCCTCTTTCAAGTCTCAAGTCCTTCTTGGGCAAGTCAAGTCAAGTCCCAAGTCAACTCCAAATCAAGTCATCATTAACATGCTGTCATTTTAGCTCCAGAATCTGATTTGAATAAAGTAGCAAAAAAAAAATCAAACAATGCTATTATAAAAGCCAAACTATTGCTTGCTTTTGACTTTATTAAAATCAGATTCTGGAGCTAAAATTACAGCATGTTAATGATGACTTGACTTGGAGTTGACTTGGGACTTGACTTGACTTGCCCATGAAGGACTTGAGACTTGAAAGAGGGACTTGGACACATCTCTGGTCTGCAGCGCAGTGGAAAAACGGTTACACCCCTATATTCTGAATCCCTATTTTCAGAAAAGTCAATCCTAACCCCTAATCCTAACCCCTTGGCAACTTTCAGTGCACTAGACAGCGCCCTGTCAATTAAAAAAAGTGGACCAAGTGCACAAGTGTGCCATTTGAGACACAGCATATATTGAAGTACTAACGCCATTTCTGGCAGGCCACTTATAGTTATGAAACTTGCTGCCCTCCCCTTCATTCATTCCTAATTGATCCAGGTGTATCCCCTCAGCTGATTAACTCTCTCCCCTAGCGATTGGCTGGACAGCTTCGGCACGCCCTATAAATTCTACCCGCTCCTAAACAATGTACTGCTTTGTTTTGCTACCCACCACCTTCTCTTCTCACGTCGCTTGGCTCTGTACATGGTGGGTTAGCTATCTCACCCTGCGTGCTGGGGTGAGAATCCCCTAAACTACTGCTGCCTTCTCACTCTGCGTGCTAAGGTGAAAATTCTCTCCGTTGCTGCTGTTCCCTGAATTTGTGCTTTTCCATGGTACTCATGGAAATAGGGTTCCTCCGAACAAAGCCATACCGCCAAGATAATTCTAATTTCAATAAAAGAGCTGCTTCTTAATCTTCTGTTGTGTTTCTTGAGTAAAATGGTTCTGACAGAAGTGTGACTCTATAAACCTTAACTCATTGTCTGCCACACCCATTTGAGGTATTTATACTTAACAGCCAAAGAGCAAAAATTCCAGCACAAACTTGTGACAAGTTCAAAAGGAAAAAGTGCTGGGTTTTTTTCATATTTGCGTCTGTCTCCACTTCAACCACACGTCTTCATCGAAGAAGAAGACACAGCATAATGACTTTGTGGAAGAGTCATCTGTCTCGTTGGAAGAAGCACAACCCGCCCCGGCGCCCCAAATCCCCCGCTGAGCCAATCAAAAAGTGTCTCGGCTGCCACCAAACACGAGACGTCGGCCCCCGTCTCATCTCGCTAATAAGCCGCCAGCCAAGCAGACATAACACTGGAACCGAGAGTGACGCGTCACTCCAAAGACAGTTTGAAGCGTCAACAAGCCTTTTTTTTTAGCTGTTACAACGCGTTGTGCAATTCATGAAAACATTACAGCAATGCTGTTCTTTCCTCAACGAGTTGTATTTATTTTGAAACGAGTTAATCATGACTCGCTCTGTGCAGCCATCTTGGTTTGAACAACTTGATAGTGGCTGTGTCCGAAATCGCTCCCTATCCCTAGGGCCAGTGGCCATGCCCCATTAGCCTCAGATGGCTGGGGGCGATTCGGGCCTAGTGTTGGCAAATGGGGGAAACATCAGCACAAATCTGTTGACAATAACAACAAATAATTTCTTTTCCGATTATTAGATTAGTTGTCGATTAATTTCATAATCGATTAGTCATCGATTAATCGACTAATCATTGCACCACTACACAGTAAATTTTGCAGTGTTCAAAGTTCATTGACTCTTTCAGAGTTATTACAACAACAGAGAGAGTTGAATATTTACTAGTGTTGGTGTTAATTTCTAGAGTTACAAGGCACTGTGTCAATTAGACTCCACAAAGCCCCGCCCACCTCATCCTCTCTCAAACTTTAGAGGCCGCCATTTTCATTGCGTCGTGACTCAGACGGCACCTGACCCTTGGCGTGGACCGAGCTTTGGCTCAGACCGCAGGGGTTTGGATCGCAGCGGCGGTGAAGCCGACTCGGCGTGTCGCAGGCCCTCGCGGTCCTCGTCCGCTGAGATGCAGACACCGGTCCCTTTGCGGACGTTCCGCCGGTGCAACACTCTGCGCCCTCCCCGGGGCATATGGATACCCATTGTCTCAGTTTGACGTTTAACACTATGGAAATAATTAATTTAACAGCAAATCTGATAAGGACCAAATACACTCGGACACAGTGTTAAATTTTACTCTTTAAGTGTTGATTTAACACTTAACAATCGGTAGCCAGATTACATTTCCGGCGGGAGACCTGCTCCACTGGGTGCAGCATATCTGCCCGTCAACAAGAAAACAGCTGTCATGCTGTTGGTTCTGAAAACAAGGCAATAGAAAAAAGGAACAGCACATAACAATACAGACTGGGAGTATGGCAGCGGTTCACAGCCTGTGTACAGCATCCTGTCATAGCCCGGGCCGAGAGGTGGAGAGACATGACGCACAGACAAGACGGCCGTGCAACACAGAGGCAGTGGTGGAAAGTAATGAATTAAATTTACTCACGTTACTGTAATTAATTACTTTTTATGAGCAATTTGTAATTTTCTGAGTAGTTTTTGAAATGTGTAATTTTTACTTTTACTCAAGAACATTTTTACCTTAGTACTTTTAACTCATTACATTTGAGTCTCCACACGTTATGGATTACAAAACATATTGGTGGATGGTGAAACATTTTAAATTTTGGCGGAAAGTTAAACTCCTGTGTAGCCTGTCGAGCCAGAACCAACGCATCGTCCACGCCTCGCACATCACACAAAGCTGTAATTTGAATATTGATAAAAAATATTTAAAAAAGTGGGCTGATTTATGACTCATGCTTTATTTTTGCATAATTGAAAGTAACTTGTACTCATTTTACTCATTACTTTTTAAATGAAGTCATTTTGTACCTTTTACTTCTAACTTGAGTACAATTTAAGCAAAGTTAAGATACTTTTACTCAATTACAATTTTCAGTACTCTTTCCACCTCTGCACAGAGGGATTCACAGACAACCATGCTCACACAGTGTATACTGCAGTGTAGACATTGCATAGACAAGTTTAGGCAGGAAAATCAACTGTTAACACTAGCGCTTTGAACCGATATATTTTCCCAATTGGTTTGTTCCGAACAGAAACAGAAATATATAACGTTTCCGGTTATGAGTTCCAACAATAAACTGGCGTTCCCGAACCGGTTAGAACAGAAGAAATAATGTTCCCGGAACGGTTAATTCCGTTGCTGTCAGCTGTTTAATGTTATATAATATAATGTCGGGGCGAACCCACAATGGCCGCTACAGAGAGTCCCGCGACGATTCTTCACTACTGCATGGTAGATTTTATAAATACTTTTGTTTCATTTTTGAAGTTATCCCAAAGTACACTCTTCTTTTTTTCTGTTTCTGTAAAGCACTTGTGTTGCTCTGCATGAAAAGTGCTAAACAAATAAATACAGAACATACAGAATAATAACGTTTCCGGTTTCGTTCCCGTTCCCTGGAAAATACAAAAAGTTCTCGGTTTTCATTTCCGTTCCTTGAACCGGTTCAAAGCCCTGGTTAAGATTCACACAGTGAATATAACGTACGGATCAGAATCAGAATCAGAATCATCTTTATTGCCATTGTCAATGAACAGGTCACAGACTAGGAATATTTTTCGGTTCCAGTGCAAAGAACGTAGTGTAAAGAGTAAGAACCGTAAAAAACACACAAAGGGTGTATCACTAAGTCAATAGATTTTAGTGCAAGAGTAGGGCAACCCCACTGCTCTTTGGTCAGTCAGTTCACAGTCTTTATACAGGAGTGCGTGCATTCCAAAATTAATTTTGGCGTATAATTTGCCATGATGTTAAGTGTGAGTCCAAAGAAGGAAGCCTGCGATTTCAATTTGCATGATTACATTTCGAAGACTTCTGAATGACCCGACCGAGCATCGATTGCTGATGGAAATAGCGGGAGTGCATTTGATGGAAGGAGTGATTGCAATCAATTTCCGAGGCTTGTGGCACCGCAATCTGAAGCCTGCTAACGTGCTGGTTAACCAAGAACGAACGCTGAAAATTGCTGACTTTGGCTCCGCGGTGCGGAAATACTTGGCCCGCAAAGGGTTGGTGCGAACCCTTCGCTTCATGTCGCAGGACAACTTCTAGCCTCGGTGTGATTCTCTACATTGTGTGTGAAAAAGCGACCAACTTCAGGTACAATGACCAACAGCGGGAAGGACATGAGACGCAATTCATCATGGAAAATACTCCTGCAGGACTCAGGCGGACAATACTTTGAATGGTTAGCTACACGGCCTCACAGCAACCCCTATTGCACTCAATACCGCACCCTTGCGGTATTGATCCTTTAGTCAAGCTATTAATTGGATTATTCGCAAGTGTAACACAAGTGAAATGTAATCGCGTATATACACACAGTGATCACTTCAACGTTAATAGGCTGTACTGCCGATTACTGTAAGGCAACCAACTGTTTATATACACTGTCGTAGCGCACAGACTTTAGGTTATGGTGCTTTCCAGTTCTCACCTCCTGCCGCTTCTGTTGCATGCTGGGAGCTCCACCCGCCTACGTCATGTGCTTCTTATCCAATTATATGCGTAAATTGATTGATGCTGTGTGATTCTTATGCAGCAACCCCCCTTGTTCGTTTCACACTCCCTACACAACGTGGCTAAATTTCACCAAGCTTCTCAGCATGACTATAGGAAATAGGAAAGAGTAGAGCAAATTCAATTTAACGCTACATGAGTGTTTTAAAAGTCCCTGAAGTTGCTTTTGCCGAGGGGTGGCGTTACTTTGAACTTGTTCTAAGTAGACCTGTGTAGACCAGATACTGTGTATCTGGATAAATGTGTGCTTCATTGTGTGTGCTTCATTGTATTTTATTTGTTTTCGTAGAGAGCAGCGAGGGCCGGCAGCAAGGCTGAGGCCGAACAGAATAATTTACAACCATCTCTGCCATGTTTTTTTTTTCATACCTGTCGGTCAGTGCACTATGCAGTTTAATATGAATGTATTTATGTGGATTGCAAAGAAATGGAATGATGATTCCCCCCTCACCATTGCAATTTATTTTTTCAGCAGTGAGTGCCCAGCTGTAGTTTGCACGTTTTTCTGCTAATTGTATACACACGCACACACGTGTGTGTGTGTGTGTGTGTATGACATGTATAATGTCAATTGCATTCTACACAAAATATGCAGAAATGATACATGTAAGCATTCACATCATTCACTCAATGGTCTCGGCAGAGTATGCACTCTCCGAGTGTTTGTAGTTATTAAGAGACTGTTTCGATTGTTACTCCTTTTTATCCCTTTTAACATAGTCTTACTATGTAACATGTTTTTTTTTAATGTTCAATATATAGTGCCACCTTTTTAATTGTTTTGAATTCAGTTCTTAAATCCCGTTTAACTATACCTTATTATTATTATGCCTGTTGTTCTTGCACTGTGTATTTTATTTTGATGTTTATTTTTCCCTATATGGGATCCTTTGAACTTCCCTTCAGGGATCAATAAAATATCTATCTGTCTATCTATCTATCTATATCTATCTATCAGCTTTATTGTCCGATTTACACATTCTGGCAGTATGTAACTATTATAGATATTTTCCTTCGTATGTAGCGAAATTAGCTTTGAGGTAAAGAGTTGTTTATTCTTTGAAATGCAGCCCATCTTGGCTTTTATTCTCTATTTTGCAACTGCAAAACTGCAACTTTATTTGAAGTTGACAGTTTGTGGCCGAGGTATACAAACGCAGTGACTTGTATCATTGCCTTTCCCTAAATTGAGAGCTGGAGGTTATACTGTAATGAATTTGAACTAAATCCAAAAATTGTTTTCCATTCCCCGGCAATCCCTCTCCCACCACCCAATATTTTACTAGATTGGCCTGCATTAATCTTCCTTTTTCTGGTAATTATCTGTACGTTATGTAAGCCTGTTCCCTCCATTCATCGGGTACGTGTTGCCATTCTGCTTCCGTGGGTAATGTTCCATTATGGCCCCAGCCTGAAAGCTTCAATAAATGCTATTTGACTGCGCTTCTGTTTTTTTTCTATTCTCCATGAAAAATGAGCAAGCGGGCCACGGTCCATTCCGGCAGTGGTGCTGCTTCAATAATGCGGTAGATGTTGACCGCACTAAATTGAGTTGACACGGATATTTGCTCTGTTCCCTTCATTTAGAATTACGCCGTTAAGCAGTGTGTCAAGAACGCCGATTCACGGGGCTATGCTGCGAAATTGGGGGAAAAAAGGCAAATGGATACAAAAAGGTATAAATTATACAAACATTGACGTGAGAACTCCGGGAAAGGTGTCAACAATGAATGAATTATGTGTTTTGTTGACAAGGACAGAGAACTTAATTTTCTATGGGTCTTCAAAAAACACTCACAGGTAGAAAAAAAAACCTGGCATTGGGATCTGCCGAATTTGGCACTGGATGAGTTAAACAACGAAAGAGATTTTTAAATCTCTTTTTCTTTTTGAAATTATTTTTAAAACATTCCGTTCCAAACGGTTCAGGCAGGTCTGTATTTAACATTTTCGTTCTCGGAACCGTTCCACCACCAAAATATTGGTCATGAACCGGTTCGGAATACAAATATTTTGTTCGTTCTTAAGTTCCTTATATGAAGGACGAGCGATCACGTCCGCTGCCAAAACGCATCACAACCAATGCGCTGCATCCTTGGGAGGAGCTAGTAGGAGCAGCCTCCCCCACTTGCATGCCAACTGGCGCGGCTGCGCGCACCTGCACAAGTATGCGCACAATCACGCACGTGCATCTGAGCATTCGTGGACACAAAGGTTGACACTTGCATCAAATGTACACACCTCAATTTAAACATGAACGAGCAAAAAGTAGATAGGTGGTAGAAATGGTCCGTATCAAAAATATAAAATAAATATTCAAGTCCTCGTTACAGAGACCTCGCAAATCCCGCCGCACACACATACACACACACATTAACACACACACCCGCTGCTGGGCACGGTCGTGCACGCGTATATGCGCGCATGTACACCAGCATCCACTGGGTTCTCTACGCGTGCACGACCGTGCCCAGCAGCGGAGCAAGGGGGCTTATCAACGCGGGCTGCTTCGCTGTGTGTGTGTGTGTGTTGATGTGTGTGTGTGTGTGTGCATGCACGCTCACATGCAGCAATTCCCGTGTGTCACAAGGCGGAAGAGCGGCGCGCGCTCCACCTGAAATGGCAGCAGGCTGCTTCGCCTGACGTCACGATCTCGTTCCTCATTGTGCAGTGTAAAGTTTAGATAAAGTTTATACAAAATATATTTGGTGGACTTTCAAACTTCAGTGCAATGTATTAAAACCAGGTTTAAAATGACGTTTCATTCGCTTCCTCGTCTGTCCACAAGATGCCGCCCCGGGTTGGATGGGGCTTGATGACTGACAGTGAAAGTGGACGGAAATAGTCTCCTAGACATAGAATATGTTAAAATATATAGAGAACAAAAAAAAGGTTGGATTTTATAATGTTTCGTTTCTGTTCCAGAAAATTTGAAGAAATCTTTTTTCGTTTCCTTTTCCGCTTGTTGTATAATTCTAATTGCGGTTTTCGGTTTTCGTCCCTTGAACCGGTTTGAAGCCCTGGCACCGACTGCATAACTCTAGTTTGTATAGCTCTTTCAACAGCCCGAAGGTTAACCAAAGTACTTTACACAAGAAGAAAAAAATAAAAAATGTCACAAGTGCACAAGTCACAGTGAACAAAAACAGTAATAAAACAAAACAGCAAAACAGTAACACAGAGGAAAAAGCAATAAAGATATAAGAAAAAGAAAGATAGAAGAATAAAGCAGCATCCCCCACTCTAATCGGTATTAAAAGCTATTGTGAATAAATATGTTTTCAATTTAGATTTCAAAACTGCCAGGTCCGGAATCAGTAGTCGAGTTTATTCCAGAGCCCGGACCCTGCCATGAGAAAACGTGTAGGTGACTCCAGTTTTCCAGTGCACAGATGTTGTTCAACTGAAAAGAGAGAAATGGCCAAACAAAACTGCGCTTTGTGCAGTCATTTTTTAACAAAACCATGAACAAAGGGAACATTTCAGCGCCGCCAACGTGTGGAGGCAGCCCGACTTTTTTGACAACTGGAAAACGGCGCTATGATGACGCCAATTATGAAAGAAGATAGCGGCTCCACAGACGGCAGCGCTGCCATCACACGGGCTTCAAATGGTGACAAATCTCTGAGGTGTAAGCGACACTGCGCTGGCTGGGGCTGGCTGCCATGGTTACCCAGCTAAATGCCGTTCTGCACTACAGCTGTCATAATGAACATGTATCATCGACAATGGCAAGCTTGATACAGGGTTTTTTCTCAAGCCAGCAGCAACAAGTTCAGGTTAGAGGACATGAGGATCCCAGAATGACATCAGCCCAACATTTGTAAAAGCTGGCTTTTGGGTGCCTGAGACCATAGGCGGCGACTTTGCAGGTGCTCCCGAGCCCGTACCACGCATATTTTTTGGTCGCAGCTGCAACTGATTAATTGATTAATCGATGATAATCGATTATTCAATTAATCGGCAACTAATTTGATAATCGATTAATCGACAGCGATTAATCGTTTCCTTATTTGGTCACTCCTCAGCTTAAATGTGTTGAATAAGTTGTTCAACGTTTGCTACATCAACAATGTTTCAGGTTCATAATAATTACAATTTTGTGCAACGCAGTAGCTCACTCTGTTAAGAGTGAGTACACTGTGAAGCACACAAGTGTCTTATGTGTGGCACGCAGATTCATGGGTTCGTGTTCATGTTCCGATTTCAAAGAAAAGAAATGGAACAGATTAATCGATTAGTCGCCAGAAAAGATGGCCGATAATCGATTAACAAAATAATCGCTAGTTGCAGCTCTAGTCGCAGCGCTGTAACGCACCTGTCAGACAGAGCCTCATCAGCGCGACCGAAGCCAACAGTGACGCCTGACGTGGAAGCGCTCTCTCTCGCTCACTGTGTGTGTTTGTGTGTATTTATGTGCGAGTGCACAGTACATTTCACAGTGTTAAATATGCAGTGTCAAAGTTCATTGACTCTTTCAGAGTTATTACAACAACAGAGAGAGTTGAATATTTACTAGTGTTAATTTGCAGAGTTACAAGGCACCGTGTCAATTAGACTCTACAAAGCCCCGGCCAAAGCCCTGCTCACCTCGTGCGCTCTTAAACTATAGAGGCCGCCATTTTCTGTGCGGCGTGAATCACGCGGTACCCGACCCTTGGCGCGGACCCAGGTTCGGCTCGGACCCCAGGGGGTTGAGCCGCAGCGGTGCTGCCGACTCGCCGTGCTGCAGGCCCTCGCGGCCTTCGTCCGCTCAGATGCAGACGCCCGTCCCTTCACTGACGTGCCGGCGATGCTGTACAGTGTTAGCCAGTGTTAATTTTTTACTCAAGTTAATTTTAAGAGGAGTTAAACACTATGGAAAGAGTTAATTATTCAACACCAAAGGACCAAATACACTCAGACACTGTTAAATTAAACTCTTTAAGTGTTGATTTAACACTGCAACATGTACTGTGTATATATACTCTGTCCATGTAAACGTGGCGTAAACATGGATTTGATTGCTAAGTGGCCATGTATACAAGTAAAGTGGATTATTTTTTTATCTGCCTGATCTGCTTCATGAAAGCGGGGCTGCTGATTCCACTTGCCACAATCCTCCACTGGAAAGCGGCGAAGAAGAGGGAGGAGACATGCGGCAAAGTTGTCAGACAGGGGAGGCATACTCACAACTCTCTGCATTTATGTGCTTCGTAGTGCTCCATCTTATGAATAGTGCTTCTATCTATCAGGTCTACGAGATGGTGTGCTAGGTGTTGCCTAAGCAGCTGAGCCGATTCCATGGAAAAGAATGGTAGCCACCCCCCAGCCGTCCTCCCGCCTCCTCCCCACTAAACCTGTCTCCAGCCGGCCACAGTGCCGTCGGCTACCGGGCCGGCTGGCTTTCACTTTGAAAGGACGACCATAGACACCAGGCAGCCGGCCATCTCGTCTGACCTCTGGGTCGGGTGGGGTCATGTTTGCTGACAGCAAGGATTGAGCGCGGCATGCAACATTCCACGTCTCTGTCCAAACCCAGCAGAGACGCCACCCGGAGAATCGCCGTAGACTAAACCAGCACCATCACCTACCCCTTCAAACAAGTCATCACCAGATGTCCCTCTTCAAACAACTCGTCTTTTGACGCCAGTCCCCTCTGCGGATTTCACCAATGCCATTTTTTTAAAAATGTAATTATTTCAGTGGCAATAATTCCACCCAACTGCACTGGTATTTGAATGTCTGCCAAATGCCAATAGCATAATGTAAAAACATTGGATTGCCCTAGGGTGGGCCACTGCCTATTGTGGGACAGCTAACCTCCAATGGCTCTGACTCCTCCCTAAACTAATGAATGTCAGTGAAACTGGTGAAAGTAAACTGTTTATAGGGTGCAATCCACCTTATAGTAAAAACGGATCTCCGTGCTCTAGGACAAATTCCCAATTTCTATTATATGAAACAATTTTTCTGAATGTTTTTGCAATGCATGAACTGCAGAGGTGAATTAATGTTGTGTTGTCTGAGAGCAGGGAATCATTGATGAACAAAAAGGTTTGGTTGGAGGAAACTGAATAGGGTTTAAACTCTGAACATTGACTAGTTTAAAGTAATGTATAACCAACCATTATTAACAAAATATCAACAAAAACAAGTGCTGTTGTCTATTTCTCTATATCTTTTGCCGTAATGAGAGTGCTGTTTGAAGGAATAACTTGCATTCATTACAACAGAAGGGGGTAGGACTTGAAAAGGTTTCAACTTCCTCTTACGCTAGGTTTGCACTACAGAGTTTTTTTTTCCTCCGTATGTCCTCCGCAGCTCCGTATGGATTCCGTGAGCAAAACAAACGTGTTGTAACCGTTGTGGTATGCTCCACTACATTGAACTCCGTACGGAAACCGTACCGTCCACTACTGTACGGACCAGAAAATCATCTACTTTGTTTTTTTTCCACACTTGCCGTACGGCGGGTCCGTGAGCTCAGTGATTGACAGCAGCGCTGAGCAATCGGTGGACTGTGCGCTCCAGCGCATCAAAGGCGAAATAATATATATTCAAATGTTTCACAGAAGCGGCCTCGTGTGCGTGCGTTTGTTGTGTGTGTGTGTGTGTTCACTTTCTCTTTCCCCCTTTTCTCTGTATTTCTGAACTCATCCCGGTCCGGCGTACGTACAGACAAACACACACACAACAAACGCGTGTGCATCTCCACTCATGGTGGCTCCGCCCACCGGCATGCGCATCACGCACGTGCATCTGAACCACGGCTCCGAACCGGTTCAAGAAACGAAAACCGAAAACGAGCGGAATTTTACTGGATTTCAGGAAGATTAGAAATGGAAACGAAAAAACATTTCTTCAAATGCTCCGGAACTGAAACGGAACATTATGAAATCCACAAAAACGGTTAAAAACTTTTTTTTCCATTCTCTAGATATTTTAAAATATCCTATGTCTGGGAGACTATTTTCGTCCTCTTTTACTGTCAGTCATCAAGCCCCACGCATCTGGGGTTCCATCTTGTGGACAGACGAGGAAGGGAATGTAATGACGTTAATAAAGTTGTTTGAACATCCACCAAAAATATTTTGTATAAAAATGATATCTAAACTTAACATTGCACAATATAAGGAACTTTAAGAACGAACGAAATGTGTGCGTTCCAAACCAGTTCAGTGATGATATTTTGGTGGAACGGTTCCGAGAACGAAAACATTAAATATAGACCTGCCTGAACCGCTGGGAACGGAACGTTTTAAAAATAATTTTGTTTTCAAGCCCTGATCTGAACATTCATGGACACGACCGAAGGTTGATACTTGTGTCAAGTGTGCACTGTTGATATGCACCTCAATTGTAAACATGGACGAAAAAAACTTATAGATAGGTGGAAGAAATTGTCCGTATCGAGAATATAAAGGAAATATATAAAGAGGAACCCTCACAGACCTCGCAAATCCCGCCACAGTACATACACACACACACACTCACAAATGCACAAGTGAAGCAGCCCGCGAAGACAAGCACATGTGTTTCATGTAAACAATGCTGCATGTCTCCAGCTCCGACCAGAGGTGGAAGAGCAGGAGGAGCAGCATCGTTCCTCCTGAAATGAGGAGGTGCTACTCCTCCCTTGGAAGCCTGCAAGGAAGGAATTGTGGAAGCCTGACGTAATGATCTCATCCCTAATTACTTCACCAAAACTACAAATCAATCGTGTTAAGAAAAAGTCAGAAAATGCCAGAAAATGTGCAGCACATTAGGAAGGAGGTTGCGAGCACAGTTCAAAGCAGTCCTCGGCATTGTATGGCTAATTAAAAATTACAAAATAAACTTCTGTTACAAGTTTAGCTTGCGCAGCGTGCCTTTAAGAAATTAGCGCTCTCTCTCCCTTTTCTCATAAACGTTTTAATTTCCGGTGTTGTGTTGAGTTACTTGTTCTCTTTAAATGAACAAGTTGGTTCCCAACTTCTTCATACTTTGTCCAATTGGCTCTGCTTTTAGATTATAACAGAAACCATGTAGAATTATGCTCTTCGACGAGCCAAGACAGTTTGCAAACGGCACATCAATGCGTACTCCATGAGAAGTCAATTTTTAATGGTGACAAAAACTCAGACAAAAGACGAACATTGAGTCCATGCCGTCCCTCTCGTCTTCAAGCGCGGTGCTTCACTATGATTGATGGTGTGTCACTAAGTGCGGGCGCGCCATTGTCGGCCTACAAAGCGTGCAAGGCCTTCGTTGCTCTCTCCCTCCCTCCCTGCTGCGGCCCTGCGGTTCCGCTGTGACGACAAAAGGCGTTGGAGCCCGTGTCGCTGGGACGCTCCGCTGCCTGGCTTTGTGCTGGGTTCCTCCCTGTGTCAGGACAGCATTACACGGTTAAAGACACGATCCATCATTAAGGGGATGGATCGACGTGTTACCGCTGTAGTCTTTCAGTACTGCCACACACACATTATCTGTTTCATGTCCAACCTTCACAAAATATGTCACATGGTGTGTGCGTATTTGTGACCATGCATATACATCATCATATTTCACTATCTCCGCTTGTAGCAGACTGTGCACCAACTAATACTAATACTAATAATAATAATAATCATAATGCAACAAAGCATTTTTATTTTATTTTATTTTTTCTTTGGCCGCAAGCGCCATTTTTCATTCTTTATTGAGAGAAATAGTGACGGGATTAAATCAAAAACTCGGGATTAGAACCTGCAGCGTTGCTCGACCTATGGTCCGAGGGGCCTATATCCACTCTGCCACTGCGACCCCACCCCCCCCAACATGGCACATTTAAACAGATATGTTATGAAATACATGCAGTGAAAAAAGTTAAAAACAAGTAAAAACAGGGTAAACGAAAGCCTTTTTAAAAAGAAAAGTAATTTTTAAAAACAGTGAGTACATGTGCTGTGGCACCCTCAGGTTTTCGGGGAGGAGGTTGCAGAGGTGGGGGCGGCCGAGCTGAAAGCCTGATCTCCCATGGTGTACAGTCTGGTCCTGGGTGGCTGTAGTGTGGCGGTGTTATTGGAGCGAATGTGTCGTGCGGTGGCCTTGTGTGTGAGGAGGCCTGTGAGGTATGGTGGGGCGTCTTGGCAGATGCATTGGCTGGGAGAAATCCATTTTGTTCACCAGTTAACAGGAGCATGGACAGAGACAAACCTGTTGGTTCGATGTATTGGGGTTGCACTTAAAAGTAATCCTAACATCCTCTCCTACACTCACCTGCGGAGTGATAACGCCAGCTCATCCACCAGGTGCGCATTTACGAAGCGCCAGCCGTTCATGCACGATGGACGGCCCCCTGCCACCGCCACCGATGTGCCGTCCGCCGACATGCTGTGCAGAATACAAGAACCAATAATCAAAAAGTATATCTCTAAATACATGAAAACATGAACAAATAATTCCCTGCCTGCACTTAAAAGTCAGTTTGACATATGAACAAGTGGTTTGGTTACCACGGGATTGCGGGTTAACCTTGAGTATAAACCTAACACCTAACCCTTCTCCTGACCCTAAACCTAACCCTAACCTCTTTCCAGAACCCCAACACCTTCTGTGACGAAACGACGCAACACCATATGCGCTACAACATCTTCCAGAGCGAAGTGAAGGGTTGTATACGTATGCACTTATCCACACCTACTATAACCATGATAACACTATAAAGGGAAAAAAAGGCTCTACACATTATCATTGTTCAGTCTATTTGCCCGAGGCATAAAGTGTTGAGTTTTCAACACTTTCAACACATTGCAGTGTCTGCCTGGCTATAGGTGTATGCATAAGGGGAGTATGTTATGCTAGGGATGTTGAGAGGTGTGTATGGAGTGTGAAACGTTGAATTTACAGTTGTACAAAGACTGTGGATTGTAAGAAAGCGTGGGCCTGTTCTCAGTACGTCTGTGTTTCCCTCCGCCGTGTGTTTGCTCAGACCCGACCGCGTAATGAGTACCGAGTGCCTTTATCGCACAATAACAACATTTTACATGCGTCTCGACAGCCAGCGGTTGTCAGCTTGCGTTGAGTTTACGATGCGCAGTGTAAAAAAAACAAACACAAACACAAGCGCGTAACACTTGAGAGCTTTAAGAGCTTTGACGTTCCGCGTTCACACGCAATGTTCCTTCACGCCCCGTTGACTTTTATTTTTCACACTCATGTGTGCGCGTTTGACGTTGTAATATACATGTTTGCACTTTGACTTTTATGCAAAAGAAAAAGCAACACTGCACGTTGTGAAATGTACATCAATCCACATACTTAATGGGAATAATACGTTTGCTATAGACTAAGTTTGGCGGGTAGTTCGGGTAAGAATTCTAGGCTAAATACGACTTCTGGTGTCATTACGTCACTGTGTTCATATTTATTTTTGTACTTGCCTATTTAATCGCCGCACACGCCTATTGCGCTATTACAAAATGATCACGGTTTCTTGCACCGTGCTGTTCCACACCTAAATCTTCTAGTGTCGATCTATGCCCCGCAAACGCATGATTTAATAATCTGCGCAACCCGTTCCATTTGCTTATTTTTGATGGACTTACCAGTGAATGCAGCATTGGCCCAGAAGAACATGTGACCACACCGAGTGAGTAACTCGGTGTGGTGACATGTTTTCTTATTGGGGGCCAAGCAGCGAAGGCACCTTAAGTGTTTGTTAGTTAGGGGCCAAGCAGCGAAGCTGCGAAGGCACCTTAAGTGTTTGTTCGATTCCTATGGCAGTCCATAGAACCCCACATAGAAAAATGTTGGAAATTGGCACACACATTCTAGTCAGGCTCAGCATTGCCGAGAGCACTTTCGAGGTCGCCAGCCTCAACTCTATAGCGACACGGGCCAAAATTATTTTATACATTCTTTTGCTTTTTTACATTTCTGCCTGTACCTTTTGAACCGTCTGGCCAGTTTTCAAAAACTTGGTATCTCTGGATTCCTTAGATCAAGCCAAATCCAACACACTGCATGACATCAATCCCCCCAGGATAGATGCCTGCCATTTGGAATTTTGTGCAAATCAGTTAAAACGCTACTCCTTTCCAATTTTGAGCAATTGCTCTGAAAATTGGTATATAGCATCACACAACTCATGTACCGACTAATTTTCTTTAATCATTCGGCCGTGAGAGCCAATCAAACCTGGCGTAAACCTCGCTAAAACAGGAAGTCAGGTCATACCTCGGCAGTCGACCATCAGAATGTTCTGCAAATGTACACACCCCTCCATGTCTATTGACACATCACAGCAAATTGCAAGACCCCAGCTCAAAAGCTCTAGTTCCAGCAGCAGGTCAAAGTTTCATTTACATTTCTGCATGAAACTTCTAAGTAGTATGTCAGATTTAAATCTTTGAATATGCTTATTGTTTGCTTAAAGCTGAAACAAGCGCACCCAATGAAGTCATGCCAAAAGTAAGCGAATGTCCGTTGCAGAGTAGTTAATGATTCGAAGGAATTTCACACGGTGTAATATATGTCTCTGCATCTTGACGTTTGAACAAAAGCACAACAAAACTACACATTGGGGAATATTGATCAATCCATCTTCTTAAATTGAATAGAATTGAATTTTAGGGGGCACGTGGCAGAGTTGGTATAGAGCACGCCCCACTCGCGCCATAGTTGTCAATGTCTCTCCCCGACTCTTCATCCCAGTTTCAGACGTAATCCTATCACTATCTCGCTCAATAAAATAATGAAAAATGGCTTGCGCCCAAAAATAAAATAAAATGAATTTGAATTGGCAGGACTTTTACTCTTTCTGGACTTTTACTATCTCAGTGGATTTATATATAAT
>OMKY01250851.1:0-10000 GCA_900302395.1 Bregmaceros cantori | reverse complement strand
CACCTGAGGCGAAAACCAATGAGGAAGTAGGCATCAAACACCAGAACGAATGCTGTGTCCATTTTTAATATACAGCCATCACGGGATGCGTGACCATAAATGAGCAGCCATCTTGGATGGGCATTGATGCAATCCTGTATAACAAAGGAGCTGAGGAAATTTAGGGTCAGCCAGGCAGCCGTGACGCAGGGTTTCGGCAAGCACACACCGCGCAGGACGAAATTAGGGTGGGAGAAGTAGTGAAACGGAAGCTTTACTATTACAGAATTATCATCCTGCTTGAGAAATAGCACTTACCCAACAGCTATTGGATACTTGAAAGGGGCCGGTTAGTCTAAATTAGTCTACAGACGTCTTACAAAAATCATGCTTATTACCAACAAGACATTTCTAAAATGGAGAAAAAAAATATATAAACACACATTTTCACAGAGAGAAGAGATGTTCTTCTTTATATTATATGTTGTTAATTATAGCTATGCGAGATTCGCCAGGCGCAGACTGTTGACGCTTTCAAGTCTGCACTGAAGAGGCACCTGTTTACTCAAGCTTTTGGACACTAACTTTATTTTATTTATTACTATTTATTTAGTTTTTATGATGTTAAGCGCTTTGGGTTTCTTGAAAAGCGCTATATAAGCTCAAGTTATTATTTTTATTATTATTATTATTATTATTATTATTATTATTATTATTATTATTATTATTATTATTTGTTATTATATATCTTACCTCCAAACTAGTGACCGACTGAGTTTTCAGTCACAATAGTGATAACCGATATGTAGCCGATAATTACTTGTTTTTCTTTTTTGTTTTTGTTTTGTTTTACAAGGGGTGATTTGGAACAATCAAAAGTGGGTGCAGAGAACACAGTTTGAAAAGTATGTTTAAAAGGCATGTTTTAATGTTTCCATCATGTCATCATATTAATACTTATTTGTGAATGCTATTCCTGTGGAATAGCATTCGTGATTGTTGGCTATGCCCATTTCTGGTGTTGCATCCAGTAAAGGTGAGGCATTGTTGTCATCTATCGCACTCAATTTTCCTCCGTATCTGGGGGAAAACTAATCGATACAGATACATCACCAATATGGGAAAAGGCCTTCTATCGCTCGTGATCGCTACTACTCCAAACCTCAGTGTAAAATTATTTCAAATGAAAATGGTCGGTTCTCATAGCGTTAAGGACTATGTCCAGCAGGTACCTGTGTCCTGATCTTCTGGGTCCTCAGTAGGAGAGTGTGTCTGACTGATGCGGTCGGCTTCTCTCTGCAGACTGACCACTTCAAACACAGCATCAGATGAGGAACCAGCCTCCATTCTCTGACACACACATGGAAATTAATTCAATCACAAGTGCAGATGGAGGTCAAGAAAAAAAAAAGACGTCACCATGAGAAAATATGAATATGAAAAATAATTATAGACTGAATCCAATCCTCATAGGTAGGATTTTCCACCAAAACTAGTTGAAACGGTGTCAGAATTCCCTAAAATGTCATGTAAACGGATGGAAGAAGACGAGGCAGTCACAGAACGACGCAAGAATTGGTCGCCAGAGGATGCTGAAGGTGGTGGCGCTAACTTCAGCATCCTCATTCAGGGAAAGTGTGCATGAGAGAGATTGCTTTGCGGTAATGCCGCACAGTATATGGGGTCAAAGAGTGGGCAGTGAGACGGGGTGTGGACGCGACAAGTGTGTGTGTGTGTGTGTGTGAAACAGACGCACTGGGGGCTTTCGACAGTGGTTGTGCTTCAAACACTCCTTACCATGCGCTCTCCTACAGAGAGTGGGGATGGTGCGAGTTTACAAGTTTAGGTCGAGTTCACAACTGGCGCCACACGTCGCAACAATTTTAGAAGGCATACAGAAGATACATACAATATTCTATAAGGCATCGTCCTTCAGGGCTTTAAAACACAACTATTCTTAAAAAGTTCCGTTCCGAACGGTTCACGCAGGCCTATGCTTAACGTTTTCATTCTCAGAACCGCTCCGCCATCAAAATATCGGTCCTGAACCAGTTCGGAACGCAAAAATGTTGTTCGTTCCTTATATTGTGCAATGTTAAGTTTAGAGATAGTATATACAGTTCATACAGAATATTTTGGTGGACTTTCAAACTTCAGTGCAACTGTATTAACGTGAAAACGGGTTTAAAACACCAATACATTCGCTTCCTCATCTGTCCACAAGATGGAGCCCCAGAGTCATGGGGCTTGATGACTGACAGTGAAAGTTGGATGGATGCACAACCAGAAATAGTCTCCTAGACATAGGATATGTTCAAATATATAGAGAACAGAAAAAAAGTATAATAAAAATATAAAGTTTTTAACCGGTTTTGTGGATTTCATAGAGCACCGTTTCTGTTCCGGAACAGTTGAAGAAATCTTTTTTACGTTTCTGTTTCCGCTCCCCATAAAATTCTGTTCGTTTTTGTTTTTTGTTTCTTGAACCGGTTCGGAGCCCCGTCGTCCTTACCAACAAACATTGCCGATTTACAATAATATTGTAATATCGTCCAAGACTACATGAAACCCAAATAGTTCTTTGGGAATCAACGTGGAATTCACTCAACGTGACCAGTCGATGCATGCATGACAGGTCTACACAAAAAATAGCAATGTACCAAATGTGTATTAATGTTGTAGATCCCCACCTGCTGTAACTTGAGGTAGAAGTCCTCGGTACAGGTCTTGCGGCTGTAGTACCAGAAGCGTTCGTTGGCCGGGTAGATCCGGGTTGGCACCTCTAAAAGGAAGCGCACCGGTTCCTGGACCTCTGTCACAACCAGGTCTACTGCCACAGTCATATAGACCTGTTTGTCTGGAAGACGCAGAGCATAGTGGACAATCACCACCAAAGTCTGTTTCTCTAAAACATGTACCTTGCAGCTGCGCCCGAGGCGCATTTAGTCTCCCAATCGGCTGATGCCATTTTTGACCGGGGGTGCCATTTCCGAACGTTTCCAAAAGCGTTTGGGATGTTTCGGAATTAAAACATGGCGGATGCGCCGCCGACAGCAACTTAAGGTTGTCTGCTCCGCAATCGTCTCTATCAGCTTGTATAGTGCAGCGGTAGCATACTCGATTTTAACGACAACGTCCCGAGTACGAATCATGTTGCGAGCACTTCTTTGAGTTTTTTTTTTTTTTTTCATTTTAGGTTAGACTAGGTTTAGGAGTTAGGTTTAGGGGTTAGGCGCAGGTTTGCAATCTCTGAGTGCTTCTAGTTCATAATATTTTCGACGGCGCCGACTCAAGTGTCTGCAATTTTGACCGTTGCTGTTGAGTGCACTGTATGGGGAGAAGGGGATAGGGAACGATTTCGGACACAGCCAATGATGTAGTCGGCATGTCATTTGCTCTAGCTAAGATAGCCTATCTTAGCCAAGATAGCCTATCTTAGCTCAGCAGCCATTTCCAGCTCTGTCCAGTATATATTAATAAATGAACCCTTTAGGTAGATTCCAGTGTCAAAACTGGCGATAGCTCACCATAGACAGGGTCAATTTTCAGAAAATCATAACCCCGAAGGCATTTCGTGTTTCTGTGTAAAGTTTGTGAGTAAATTAAAAAATGTGGGTTTAGCACCCGTTATTGTGGCAAGAGGTCCTGGTGGTGGCGGCCATGTTGGATTCCTCCATTTTGAGGCCTTATTTGACATTTTTGAGCTTGGTATACAGCAGATTTGGATTCAGCACCCCTTAATACCCCTAGAAATGTTGTGTACCAAAAATTAACACGAAATACCTTCAGCACTTTATACAAGCACATTCTCTGAAATTCTGCCTGTAAAATTCGCCTAAAACAGCATGCTTACGTTAAAGTGCTTATATATCCAGTTTTATAAGGGCTACTTGCATGAACTTAGTACCCAAAGAAAGCTAAGACTTGGGGGATTCAAATGTTGGTGTCCAACAATGTACACGTATTAGGAAATTGCTGTAATAGTCCTGCAAACACTGAAGAAATTTATTTTTTTAAATCCTCGCCTATACAGAAAATACAGTTAGACAGTCAAAAACACCCTGTTACTTGCATGGTTCTGCCTAGCTATATTCCTATTCTTGCCCCCCATATGTCTCGATGTTCTGTGTAAAGTTTCATGTGAGTAGATTAAAAAATGTGGGTTTAGCACCCGTTATTGTGGCAAGAGGTCCTGGCGGTGGCGGCCATGTTGGATTCCTCCATTTTGAGGCCTTATTTGAAATTTTTGAGCTTGGTATACAGCAGATTTGGATTCAGCACCCCTTAATACCCCTAGAAATGTTGTGTACCAAAAATTAACACGAAATACCTTCAGCACTTTATACAAGCACATTCTCTGAAATTCAGCCTAGTCTACCAGCTCTGAGCTGCCACAAGGCCTACTTCTAGAGAGCTCCACCTACTACTACATAAGCACACCTTCCCTTATGGGATTAGAATTCAGATTATTCAGGATTTACTGCCTCTTCGGAGAGGGCAAGCATGTGGTCTTTCATTTTGGAAAGAAAATGGTAATTGGATTTTTTCAGATACAAACACGTACAGCCAGGCACAGATTGTGTGGTGGTACCTTTGGCAGTGTCTTCATTGAGGGCCTGGAAGACTGGCAGGTTAGGGTTCCAGGAGCCAGTGATGACGTAACCTTTACTATCAGCACTCTTACCCATAGACTCCTGAAACAAATAATGTGTTACAGTATCAACATTAACATTGAGGAGAATGTAGAGACATTCTGGCATTGACGTTAAAGGTGAAGCGTCATGGGGTCCGCGTTGGCCGAGTGGTTATGGACACCGCACCCAACGCGACCCCATTCATGTTAGTGGCGCTGTGTCTACCGCAGCGTCCGCAGTGTTGCGAGTTCGACTACGCTCGTCGACTTGTCTGCAATGTCTACCCCCGATCTCTTCAACCCAGTTTCCGACTAATCCTATCCAATAAAAGATGGAAAAACTGAGCTGACACCGGAAAAAATAACTTTGTGTTTTGTTTTGGTCATTATTTTACAGTCTCTTTTTGTTTTGCTATCTCCCTGCCCCATCTCTGTTGTCCAGCACTTTGTTCTCCACTTGCTGATGGAAAAAATGTGCTTTACAAATAAAAGTTGAATTGAAGTGTAAAATACATAACATTTGTCCCACATATTATCCACAGTTGTATGACTGATGCAACACATCATAATTATCTTATTAGCATTAAACTAATAGACTTTTAGCTTTCTGTCAAACCACAGCCATTACGACACTCAATAGCAGTAATTAGAGACGCATTGTTGACGATGGGGAGAAGGTGTGAGCGTTAGAATTAAGACTAATGAACGTTTGTTTCGTTCTGGATATTCAAAGTCAGGGTCAGTAGTTTTGATCAAATCCGAGCCTAAATGTCGAGACATCACAGCCACAGGGCAACATAAATTAATTACAATTATTGCTTCTAATTTACCCCAAAATAGCTTAATAATTGAAGCCATGGTAGACATGGCAGACAATAGCCCTGTTTACATGGACAGTTTTTTGGATCAGAATAAATTTAGGCGGATCAAATATAATTCGCTACTTCGACACTTACCAATCGGATCCACATCTACTCCACGTTTACATGGTCAGAGTATATATATATATATATATTCAGATTCATAATGAACCCCCCCCCTCCCTCGGGTCCGCTGGGAAAGGGGGGAGGCCCTGTGGCTGTTGGCGGAGAGAGAGAAAGAGAGCGTTTCGCCGGAGGGGCAACTCTCTCTCTCTCTCTCATTTTACCGCTGTTTGTAACGGAACGGGTCGGCGCGGCGGCTCTGGTAGGGCGTTGTGTGGGGCCACCCGTGGTGCTGCGCTCACATGCCCCTCCCCCCTCGGGTCGCGGACCGGACCCTGGGTGGTGCGTCGCGGACGGGAGGGCGGGCACAAGCAGAAATGTATTCCGATCCACTTGAAGCGGATCTGGAGGTGTATACGTGAGCACTTTTGAAGCGGATCATATTTAGGCTTTTTGGTATCATGTAAACGGGGCAATTGACAGTAAACGTGTGTATTCTCACCATGTCCAGTAAATGCATGTCACTGTTGCGAACCTTCTGGCCTGGTGCCAGCAACATCCCAAAGCACCTGTGGACACAGAGAGACAACATTGAAGATTTCAAGGGGGTGAAATTTAAATCCTCTGAATATTTACATGTATTCATATTTTAGGACAATAAAAAACAACAACTGTCAAACATGATTAGCTGTGTGTGGATTTTAAATCTTGCGCATTTTCAAAGTATGCAGTTTTTTGTCAAGACTCAGCAACTTTACGCATACATGGAAGTTAAACATTTAAATAAAATATCTTTCTTTCAGATCGCCAAAAAAAACGTTCCTAGAGGCTATGTCAACAAGAAAACACGCACCGCGCCAGAGCCATCCTCTAACGATTACCAGGTTTGGCAGCGCCACCTAGTGGCCATTGATGCATTCAGCTTTGCACACACCTCTCACATAAATGATCAAAGCATCAATGGACAACATACAACTATTCAAATCTCTAAAAGATTTGAATAGAAGAAAAAAGAAGATGGCGCAAGGAAGCATAAATGACATAAATAAAATAAATTACATAAATAAAAATAGAATGTTTAGTTTGAAAATGTTTGATTTTCACATAATTATGTTGGGGCTGCACAATTACAGTCATGGATTTTAAATCGGATTATTTTCTTTGAAGAAAAAAAGGCATTTCTTTGATACAGGTAATTGTGTTTATTCAATGAATGGATGAGCAGAGATGGCAGAAGTACACATTCCTTACGTGAGCGAGTAAAAAATTGTGCAAAATACTGATCCACATATGTACTTAAGTAGCAGAAAGGCTGTGAAATATGTAAATATAATAATGTACAGGTGTGTTGTAACTTGTAAGTAGCACACCCGAGGACTAAAGAAGAAATGTCTAGGCTTCCAAATACTTAAACGGAAAAACAAAATAATCAGGGATTTATTTTTGTCCTTTGATAAAAACAATCTAGGCCATTGTAAAAACATGTAGGCCATTGCCATATCATGTAAATGTGAATACAGCAGAATAACCTTTGCATGAGACCACACTTTCAGAAGAAGCAATGTAAAATCATGGAAACATGAAATTGTTGTTCATTGTATTAGAGTTGAATTCACGTAAGTAACAGTAATGTAAAGATACGTAGATATATAAAACTGACTTAATTACTCCTTTTTAAAAATATCCATAAGGGGATTATGGTACATGTAAGTGTGTGACTGTCTATATTTATAGACACTAGAAGTTCAGGGAACATTTGTCAGAGAAATAGATACTCAAGTAAAAAATACTCAAGTAAAGTAACAGTATTTGTATTTTTTACCTTTCATATTAGGTTTTATGTTCATGTTTCAGGTTCATGCCTGGAGCCACAGCCCATCTATTACATAGGTCATAGAATGTAACAAATGCAACTGACTTCACGACACATCAGCACCCTGGACAGCTATTGTCCAGTTCAGGAAACTCTGCTCTGCTTATTGGCGGTTCCAGACCTCTCCAGGGTCCTGAATATACATTAATTCCGTTACGAGCGGAGCTTTGCGCTGCGTTTCCAGAGGCTAGCAGCAGGGGACAATGCTACCCCACAAAGGAACTGGGTGCCATCTTTGGCAGGGAGATACAAATTAGTGTAAGGCTAACGATTAGCAACCGGAAGCTTCAGTATATAAACAGAAACCTCCTTTGACACGGTCTGCTGGCTTTAATCTAGATAAGAGGATAAGTATCCATCCATGGTTTGCGATTTACCATTCGCTTAAGCTAGCAGTGCCAATAGGTTTTAATGTTAAAAGCGATTTTTGTACACTGACACTACTCTCCCAATCAAACCCTGTCAAAATCGGTTTAACCACCAGGTTAAAATCGGGCCATGAATTGATGATTAAAGACGAATTACTGAACGATTGTGTCGCAATATAACGTAAGAGTCTTAGTACCTATGAGATCAGTTGGCAGGCCAAGCATATTGAGAGTTGGGTATGCGGTCTAACTGTGGTAGACTTTGTTATTGTAGTCTGTGTTCGATTCCACACGTTGTGTTTAGTACAGACGGGTCGTCACCAAAGAAACGGTATTGATATTGAGCAAGCTTTCATTTATTCTGCCAATAGTTCTGGTGTTACTGAAAGTCTAAATTTACTCTCTTCTCTGCCTTAAACCCAGACAGGTAATTGTACCTGTGTCTTTGGCTCAACAGAACACAGGTTCCTAAAGCAAGGTTCATCAGGTCCAGTACACCAAGCAAGCACCTTTTAACTCTTTCACTGCCATGGGAGATATGCCACTTATGCTCTGTATTTCCAGGCGATTTCATGTTTTTCCAGAGGCTCACAGAATATTTTCTATGAGGCGTACAAAGTCATGCAATGGCTCATCTTGTAGATGGGAATATATATTACAACCCCCCAAAAAGGGTGAGAACCTTCTATTCCGGAGATATGATGCGGCCAATTTAGGCTATATGTGCCATTTTGGGTGTTGGAAACTAGGTTTCCGAGATATTGGCACTTTGTGAAGTGTTTGACTTCACACCCAAATATTGATCAGACAACCCAAATTTTCGTTCCAAATTCTTTCCAACATCCCAAAGTCTTTTGACATTATGTTTGAATATGCACAAAACCACTAGCAGGGGGGGCCACCAACCCAAATCTGACGCAAAGTGTCATTTATTCTACGGGTTTGGACCAAAAACACTCCTACTATTTGCATGAATAACTTTGCTACTAATATATTCATATATTAGTGTAAAGGGTTCCTCTTGAACATATCACAGAACAGAGATTGATGTGCTACATGCAAGCGATTCGACTCAATTGACAAAAAACATTAAGCATGGAAAATATCCACAGATTACAGAAAACACCTGCTAAGGTACCTGCTAAGGCTAAAATGCAATATTTTTTTTGTATATCATTTTTTCGGCCCACCATCGTCCACATCGAATGTGAAGTAATATTTCCATCACCGAGATGCACTCACCTCTCGACGGCCAGCTCCTTGTTCGAAGTCTGCTGCACGGTCACCACAACTTTCTTCACCACACCTTGACGCAGCTTGAAGAACAACTTGTCTCGGTCCTTTGGCACTGCACTGCAGCACACAACAAGGTTACAACTAGGCTAGGCAGTTAGCAACTGCAGCACATTATATGGTTACAACTAACGCTAGGTTTCCATTGCAGAGATTTTTTTCAACCGCACGTGCACGTACGAGCAAAACAAATGTAGCAAGCTCCATTGCACTGAAATACGTGCGGTAGACGCACTGTCCGTATACGGACGCTGCAGAAAATAATTTATTTTGGTTTACCGTGCCAAACTGCTGCTATTACTCCCTGTCTTTTCTGAGATCCGGCACACACACACACACACACACAGGCAGACAGACAGACATACTTCAAATCAAATCAAAATCAAACTTTATTTATATAGCACTTTTCATGCAGAGCAATTCAAAGTGCTTTACAGCAACAAACAAAGCAAAACAACAAGAACAAAAGGAACACTCAATCCCCAACCTTCCCAACCCATTAAAACAACCATAACCACATACAAATACAAGAGCACATGCTCGCACACCCACACACACACACACACACCCAGACACACACACAGTCAAGTGATTTGTCATTAAAATGATAGACATGGTTTGGCACCGAAGATGTACAGCAAGAGGAAGCGCTGGAGTACTAATGTCAGAAAGATTTTTAGTACAAATAGAAATAAATAAGTAAATAAATAAATAACTAAAAACAGTGTAAATATTTACCAGTATAAAATGATAGTAATGGTAATAATAAATAAATAAATACATAATGAAAACGAACTAAAATGTTGTTAAAATGAAAGCAAAGACTAGTAAATAAATACATTTTGGGCCGGCAGCATGGTCGCTATCATCCACCAAAACATTAGAGTTGCTCTGATTAATCCAGGATAGTGCATTGTTCAATCAATTTCCG
>OMKY01250848.1:2665-16103 GCA_900302395.1 Bregmaceros cantori | reverse complement strand
GCTGCTTAGTCTGATGACCCAGCGACCTGACCCCGGACCACTGGAAGTAAGAAGATAATCTGTCAGTCGATTACATCCAGTAAAGAATGTTCTAGACATTTCCCAGAGCTATCAGAAGAGAGAGAGAGAGAGAGAGATAGAGAGAGAGACGGAGAGAGAGAGGGAGAGAGAGACAAAGAGGGAGAGAGAGAAAGAGGGAGAGAGAGAAAGAGAGAGAGAAAGAGGGAGAGAGAGAGAGAGAGAAATAGAGAAATAGAGAGAGAGAGAGAGAGAGAGAGAGAAAGGGAGAGAGAGAGAGAGAGAAATAGAGAAATAGAGAGAGAGAGAGAGAGAGAGAGAGAAAGGGAGAGAGAGAGAAAGAGGGAGAGAGAGAGAGAGAGAATTTGCAATGTGTTATTTATGGTGGAGTTCGTGCTCCACTTGTTGCACTGGCCTATGAGGGAGACAGGAGACCCCAGTCACCCATGTGTCCCTAATACCTATATTGTGCATATATTAAAACAGTGATTCTGGTGTTGTCACGTTTAGGCTTGCAATATAGAAAAAAGGCATTTGGAGAGAGGGACGTACAGAGAGAAAGAGAGAGAGAGAGAGAGAGAGACTGAATGAGAAATAGAAGCAGAGAAGGAGAGATAGAAGGGGAGAGAGGAATAGAGAAATGGGAGAGAGACACATGAAAGAGAAAGACAGAGCGAGTCAGAGAAACATAGACAGAAACTGTAGGAATTACTGATCATAGCATTAAATAAAGCTTGTGTATTTTGAGTGAACTCGCGTTGGAATATCAGCATTAAACGTCATGCATTTTGCCATTTTGTCTTGCATTGCAATGCATTGCAGGATGGTGATCAGAAAAACCGGGGGCGTTCCAATAGCTTGTAATAATAATGATCTCACTCCTTTAGCTAGCTTTAGCTATGACATTTAGAGCTGCAACCGATGAATTGATTAATCGATGATAATCGATTATTGAAATAATCGCCAACTAATATGATAATCGATTAATCGGCAGTGATTAACCGTTTCATGGTTTGGCCTATTCTCTGCTCAAACGTGTTGAATATATGTTGTTCCCAATCCAGTTTTTCCAGTGTCAAGGCCCCCAATACAATAAAGACAATATGTAAGCTTGCGTCAAAGCCCAAAATGTTATAATTTAGCATGAAATAGTAGGCTCTTTCATGCTATTACTATAAAACGGAGATAGCGAAACAGCAAAACGTATGTAATTTTAGCATTGCAAACTTTTAATAATGTTTCATAATCATAATTAATGCTAATAATCGTTCCGATTTTAGAGGAAAAATGACCCGATTAATCATCGCCAGTAAAAATGGCTGATTAATCGATTATCAAAATAATCGTTAGTTGCAGCCCTAATGACATCACAATGGCTGTGTCCGAAATCGCTCCCTAACCCCCATATAGTACACTATATGGGGTGCACGCCATTTTGTAGGGGTGTCCGAATTCTCCATGTACCCTAGATAGTGCACTGAAAGTATCTCACAATGCACTGCGAAATGTAGTGAGCATCGGATGTACCGTAGACGGAGCAATATAACCCATAATGCATTGCGAGGCGTTTTAAAAATGACCTAAACTTTTTAAAAAATGCAGCGGCGGGAGTCAATAGCGACTGACCAGTGCAAATAGTTATAAATGTAAGTACTTTTGACTTTTTGTGATGATTGTTGAATTTTATAAAAAAAGAATGTATAATTATATTTTATAACAATTTTGACGGCGCCAACTCTAGTGTCCGAAATCTCGGCAGTTGCTGCTGAGTGGACTATAAGTGAGTGCACTATATGGGGGGTAGGGAGTAGGGGTTAGGGAGCGATTTCAGACACAGCCAATCTCAGTTGCATTTACTGTATGTGCACCTTCTCCAGCTCGTGGGGCGAGGCAAGCACCAGCGTCTGTCCGCTCGTCAGCCAGTGACGGCCGTGCGACGAGTAATGTCCCAGGCCGAGCTCCTCCAGCCAATCACAGACCTGCTCGCGGCTCCACTTGTGGAACGGAATCTTTGGGTCTTCCCTGTGAGACACACAACGGTACGTAACTACTTTTTTACTTGTACTGAGTACATTTTTAACAAAAATATCTGTACTTCTACTCCTTACTTTTACCGAAACCGGCTCATTACTTTTTCTCTTTTTTTGTGCGCACTGACAGGGTAGGATAATATGTATAATATAAGTCAGTAGGGGGCGCTGGTGTACCGAGTACAGTCCCAGTTAATTAGTGGATTTCATTTAGTCCTGAGATATAACCTAAATTAGTCTAGGTTGTTAGTAATTAATTAAACGAAAACATTGAAAAAAAATGCATTTTACATACAATTTTATTTTTAGTACTTTATACTTTCAAAATACTGTTTGAGTACATTTCTCAGCCTGTACTCTTTACTCGAGTAGATATTTGGGTCAGTACTTTGTAGTCTTACTCGAGTTGTTTTTTTACTAATGTATTTTACTCTTACTCAAGTAAGAAATCCCAGTACTTTTGCCATCTCTGGTGTTGTGGGACTGTCTGTCGAGTTTCCCACCCGGTGTGACAAGTCGTATAAACAATCATTACTTTTAGTTCATGTGATTTAGAGGTTGCAGTGTTATCTGAAACACAGATTCAAAAGGTCGACAATTCATTGCTTACGTCCACCACTTCCAAACTCCTCCCACGGCCCCACAGAGGCTACCCTAACGGGGCTCTGAATGGTGCAGGTCAGCAGGGATGTGAAGTTTTGAAGTCAAAGATTTGATTAGTTCCAGGGCTTGAAAACATTTTTTTTTTTAAATGTTCCGTTCTGAACAGTTCAAGACAGGCCTATGTTTAACGTTTTTGTTCTCGGAACTGTTCCGCCACCAAAATATTGGTCCTGAACCGGTTTGGAACGCAAAAATTCTGTTCTTTCTTAAAGTTCCTCATATTTTGCAATGTTAACTTTAGATATAGTTTATACAGAATATATTTGGTGGACTTCAGTGCTAATTTATTAACACGATAACAGTGTTTAAAACACCATTATATTTACTTCCTTGTTTGTCCACAAATTGACCCCAGATGCATGGGGCTTGATGACCGACGGTGAAATTGGACAGAAATAGTCTCCCAGACATAGGATATATAGAGAACAGAAAAAAAAATGTTTTTAACCGGTTTTGTGGATTTCATAATGTTCCGTTTCTGTTCTGGAACATTTGAAGAAATCTTTTTCCGTTTCCGTTGCTGCTCCTCGTAAAATTCTGTTAGTTTTCGGTTTTCGTTTTTGTTCCTTGAACCGGTTCGGAGCCCTGATTAGTTAATTCTGATTTATCCAGAACAGATTGCAGAGTGACAAGCACGTGCTTTCTTCTGGCTTGCCAGGCTAGAAACACCCGGCATTTGGATGCAAGGAGAGAGGTGAACAGGTAGAGACTTGGGACGCAGCCCTTTCCAAGACATCCGCTCCGCAAATCGCTTTGACAACCAAGTAGGCTGTAAACCTGTTGCCTGTATGTAATGCAGTCGTGTTTGGGAATAGCAGTTATGGCTGTTGCCCAAAGAAGGAGTGCAATCTTTGCAGTTTGGTGTGGTAGAATTTTTTCCATGTATTTTATTTTCCATTGGCTGCCAAATACAAGTCTCAAAATGATTGACAAGTTAATGTGCTATCATAGATGCTCTATAAAAAGATATCAAAATGATGTGCCAGACAAGATTCAACATTGACAGTTCTGTATCAATGTTTTTTTTTTAAATTGCATTTCCAGTTAAAAAGTTAAATTCTTAGTGGTAGAACTTTAGGTCCTGACTATATACCCGCATGAACTGTGTGTAGGGGCAGCCATTAACTACTTAACCTCTTGTGAAGAGTATGTCTAGTTCATTTCTGTAGATTTTGTACAGAGACAATAAAACAATACTGTTGCTATGCAAAACAAGTGTGAGTCTGAGGTTGAAGCACATGCAGTTTTTTTCTTGCATTTTTATTGTCCAGTACATAAAGTGTGATATCGCACATTGGTACACATACAGAATAAACACACATAAATAATTTAACAAACAGTCATTCCTCACATAAATATGAATGCGAACCACAGTTTTTTGTTGATCAAAAAAGCAAACAAAACAAAAAAACCCCATCAAGTTCATGTTTGAGGCAAGGCATTTGGAAAAGGCCTATCAGATACTCTGAGACACGAATCTGCTTCATCAACAATTTTTTAAATGTTGGCCCTTACAATGAATTATTGATAGAAAACAAACATGATGTGACATATCAATAAACAATTCTGCTAACCGGCAGTGGTTGCCAGTGCTGCAAGTACAACCCCTCGAAATACTAATAAAATCATTAACTATTTGAAATCACCTTCTTAATTGAGATACAAGTTCCTATCTAGACATGCAATGTCAACTTCATAGCAAATCACGTTTCACTGATCATGGTTCACTCATCTGTAGCAAATAGTCCAGTGATCTCTGCCCAGTGTGGCTCTGTTTAGGGTTGGTCTGCATAGTTCCCTTACTTTACATGACAATGTCAAATATTATAACTTCTTACATTTGCTACCAATAGTTACACACTACCCCAATTAACATTTCTGAAAACTTCACTTTGATGCGAAAGCACCAGAAAGTTTTCCATAAAACACGGTTTGCGTGATGCAACCTGTTGAGGGCAGCATCAAGACGTACTTGCATACAGTTGTTGAAATTACATTACTACATACATAACATGTATGTACATTTAAATAACATGAACATACATAGATACATAATGTCTTGGGTTAGTTAAATAAGGCTTGTAAAAAAAGTGCAAATTGAACTTAATTTTTTTTATGTCAATGTGATCCATTGAATCGAGGCTGGAAGGCTACCCTATGACAACATAAATGATTAATGTAGTTATTTACACTGGGAAACTAGAAAAATCCACTAGTCAGAAAATATTTGCCCAAGGACGCTGTACTTGGTTGAAATTCCATATTGCCATAATTCAACATTGTTGGACATTTGCAAGTAAAAATATCACAAGAAAAAAAAAAATCTTCCCACAGCATTGCCAGGAAATAAATATTTTACAATGTTTTCAATTAATTTCCTGAGTCATGCTGGCTCATAACAACCCAAGAGAAAATATATAACAGCATATTCATGACAAAATTCCATATTTGCGCATAACGTCTACTCAAGAAGACCTTTGCAGTAGCAGCGATATGTGCCTTTTTACATGATGTTTCAAAATACATTTCAACTTGCTGCAAATACTGACTGCATATCAACGTTCAGTGTCATTATAAAATGTCTAGATCACATATATTTTCATAGTTGTGGGAAGGAAACATGTTACAGCAAATATCCTTCTACAAGTCTTTTAAAATGTTGGAAATGGAAATGATATATACTCATGATGTCAACTGTGGAACGGTTATTTCATAACTCGTAATGTTACTATAAAAAAACAAGACAATGGTAATCCCACTAATCTGAATGAACAAACTATTCAATTGGAGCTGAAACGAATGCTCAATTAATCACAATTACTCAACTATTCATGTCTAGCCTCAATTAATTGGGGTGCTCTTGGGATACTAATACCGCCAGTTTCTCTCAACAACTGAATTTCATAACTATATTTGCAAGATGATGTTACCCAGCATAAACACGTATGCCTCTTAAGGACTTTTCATTTAAATTGAATCTCTTGAGAAAAAACAAAACAAATCACGTTTATATTATGCAAATAATTTGTAAATTTTCAGAAAACATGTTAATGCCTTTTCGTGTATATGCAGAAAGGTTTGTTCTGTTTGCAAAAATATTAATTGGTGGAAATTTTGGAAGAATACTGAAATATTTCCATAGACGCGGCCAAATGAAGTTGGCCAAGGGCGCTTCATCATAGGTAGAACTAAAAAACAACAACAACATTATTCCAAATTAATTTATTATAAACCCCGTTTTAATTCTTCCGGTGCTTGCTGAACTTTTCCACTAACGAGAATGATGTCCGTTCGACCAAGAGAAACATGACCGTATCAGCAGGACCGCGTTATGATTCAATTTGAAAATGGTTGTTGATACAAGTGAAAAACACACACAAAAAATAGTATATTTGAAAATTATATTAAACACATAACTGTACACACTCTTGTCTGTCTCAAGCGCAAGTAATGCTGCAGTTGTGCACAGCTCTAGACATGGCTCATACTGTAAAAAGTTCTGGAACATTCACTGCTATATGCAGATCTTTATTGTTGTTTTTTTAACTGAAAATGCCTATTTGTGTTATAAAATACAAATAATCACTCTTCCCAGTGTCTGTAACAGAGGTCTATACGTGCTGCTTTTGCACCTGGTATGATCCGATCTTTTTTTGTAATGAAGACAGATGAAAATGTTCCATTGCGCACAGATTGGCATCCATGCCCTCTCATTTCTCATTAGGTTTTTAAAAGGATGGAACGCCCTTTGTTCCATTATCATGTGAACTCTATACAGATTCAGCAGCCCAAAAACATGTGTAAACTGCAGTCGGCAATGCACAGCAACGATTAGCCAACCTCAACTCAACCCTGTGTTAAGTTTTAGTGAACACCAAAGGAATAGGTCACTTTGTATTTTATGCAAAGTGAGCCATCAAACACATTACCTAAATGTTATAAAAACATAAGAACTTCAGGAGCAGACGGACCCTGCATTATCTGTAAACTGACAATTTTGATTTGTTGCTTTGGATTGGCCCGCTCACATCCATCCGTTAACGATGAACATTCTACGGTTGATACATAGGATGTATATCACGTCATCAAAAATCATTGTGTAAATTATAACTAAATGAATGCTCAGAATAAATTTGCGTATAATAATCTCCCGCAATATGACGCAAGTAGTGATCTTATTCAGAAGGACAACGTTTTCTTATAAGCTCCCAGACATAGCAGTATGTATTCAATGCTCTCATCTCTTTATAACAAAAATAAGTATTTATGGAAATAGGTTCATAATTACAAGAAAAGCTAACGGTCTTTAAAGTAATTATCACAAGTGCGCCTTTTAGCCAGTCCACACAAAAGACCATACGAGGGCACATGCACTGATGCGTGATTTGACCTCGATTTTACGTTGTACCAATGCTGCACTGCTAATGTTGTATAAATAAAAAACAGTGACAATTTGGTTGTCAAACAGGTTTTACATATGTTGGTTGAAACTGAAGCAACAGGATCATAGCATACTCAACAATAGCATCACCTGTTTGCCAGGGGTCGACGGATCACTTGGGCAGCCGTCTGAGCTCGGCCAGCACCCAGATAGCGAGGGACAGCAAAGCCACCGACCCGGACTGGTGCGTCGCTGCTAGAGGAGTGGGCACGTATAGTAGTAGAGTGCTAACGCCTAGAGCCACCTGCATGCATATACACACACACATACACAGACATGAATTCAAGTTAGTTGGGGCAACAGAAGTTACAACAGGAAGTTTCAAGGTTCATTTTAATAATGCGACATATCACATAGACATTAGAGCGCACACAGGGAATTTCAGTTGGGCATGAAACAACTCTCTCAAGATCAACAGGTAATGAACAAGGTCAACACAAAAAAGAACAGTAGCACATAGGTGCTGCTGCGTTCAGCATCACCGCACGTGGGAAGACAACGTTTCTCAGTCTAGAGGTCGTTTTCACAGAGATTCCGGTGTCAGTCACTGCCTGGTGAGTGGAACAATTTTTTTAACATGTTGTCTTATTCAGTGGGACCGCACACCCACCACATTATTAAAAAGGGAATGTGGGAACACGCTCTGCCTCAAAGTTGCAACCCATGTCATTTAGTCAAATGCCTCCGACTTAAGAGTGAATGAAGCCATCCCAATGGTCCAGAAGAACATGTGACCAGATCTGTGAGTAATTTGGAGTTGTATTTGTCGGGGAGGGGACGAGATGGACAGTTTGGACACATTCTTTTTTAGTGTGCGTCAACTCGTCTATACAGAGAGATAGCTATCATATAGATCAGACCTGGGCATTGTACAGCCCGCGGGCCACATACAGCCCTTTGATAGTCTCTGACCAGCCCGCCTAAGGCTAGTTGAAAATTACAAAATAAACATAAGTTTAACCTGAGTTTAACCCGCCACCAACAAGCAGTTAACTTGGACACGTTTCTCTAAGTCACAATTCAGTGATGTTTAGTGACAGTTACTCTTTTTATGAAGCAATGAAACTCAAAATGTTTTTGAGTGAATGTGGATTTTGTTTGCCATATTTTAAAACAATGTGATTTAATAAAATTCAATTTTTGTATGGCAACTGCACTTTTTCGTTGCTTAACTATATTGTTACCAGTTTGTCAAAACAATGCTATTTGCTAAATACATAAAATTCATATTATCCACAATTAAGTTCAGAATTTTGGGTCGGCCCTCCATAATATTTTCAGTTTCTGATGTGGCCCCATGGAAAAAATAATTGCCCGCCCCTGATATAGATAAATATAGGCTTTGATTTTATACCCAGAATTAGTTATTACAATCATGAATGGGGCAGCTACCTGACAATAGGCCATGGCTGTGAGCATCTTGATGGCCAGATGTGCTCGCCGAGGTAATACCATCCTCCTGGAGAAGAGATACAGACCAGTGATGGCACACAGCGACGACACCCCCTGGAAACACGGGCATAGCATTAGATCACAGCGTTGATATTGGATGTTTCCTTTACCGCGCGTTTAATTACATCAATATATTCAAGCACAACAAAATTCTAAAAGCCACTCCAGATGCTTCAGACAACAATATAAACACACAGGCAAATTCTAAAAGCCACTCCAGGTGCGTCAGACAACAATATAAACACACAGCCATCAGCATCATCTTCATGCGACACAAGCAATTTGAGCCTCGACATACCTCAAAACCATACCCATTCACAGCTACAATATAAAATGTACATAGACCGCATCACGAGGACAATGCAAAATGCTGAGCTCTTATTAAAAAATAGGTTATTATAAAAAGATGGCGTGGCGGAGCGCTGCAAAGCACATTTATGGCCTAGTTAGTCATGGGTTCGCTCCCATCCACCCATGGCTTTCCTGCAGGTCAGCTCACCCTTTTCACCTCCTTCCCGCTAACCTGGCTATGAAAAAAAATACAAATATGGGAATAATAGGAACAACTGCCGTTTTTAACCCCAGTTTTATCTACTAACAATTGGGTTATAAAAGCTAGTGCCGGCGCAAAGATGCAATATTAAAACAGATCTTATCCATTATCAGATTTTATTAGTTCTAGGTTCTACACCTTGGACTACAAAAAGCAAGCCTGGCGAGGCTGTCGGAATTAAGTGTTAAGAGTGAGCGTCCCTCAAGGCAGTGTTGTGTAAAGTCCTGTTTGGTTTTCCTCACGTAAGTACATTTCCTTCACTCCGACTCTTCATCCAAGTTTCCGATTTAATCCTGTCACTATCAATATAGAATGAAAAATGGTGCCTATGCCCCCCCACCCCCTTGAATGTTTGAATGTCCACCAAATATTGTACACAAATGATATCTGAACACAACCACGTATAATGTAAAGAAGAGGATTGGAACAATAGTGAAACAATTTTCTACATTCTAAAAATGCCCCCACGTCTTTGGCAGTACGTATGTTTTTCTGTAGGATGACTTGAGGTTTGCACTGCTGAAAAAAAAAAAAGTTAAGTTAAAAATATAAAGAAAATGTACTTTGGGGAATATTACCGACGTCCTTTTACAATAATAGAGATTCCTTGTTATTAATATTAAGGCGAGTTAAAGTAATGAAAATCGGTAAAAAGAAAATCGTGTTACCAAAATGCGATGGTCAAACTGCACAGTGGTGGGATTCTCAAAGATGTTCCTGAGCGTGGGTGAGAAGGCCAGCAGGTCATCTGGGATCCAGCGCTCACCCATCTTTGGGAAGGAGTTGTAGACTAGCCCAGCATCCAGGCCGGCCACAAACGCTCCTGCGTATGAATCAACCAAAAAGTGCATTAGCAAAGACCACAAGCCTAAGTGTGTAAAAATGAACAGCAAAATGGCTGGACTTTTCTCACGATAGTGTTGTGAACCCCATACTTGTCATAATGCAATTCTCTTGAAGGAAATATCTGCATTCCTTTCCATTTTAGATTTCGCTCCTGATTTCTGAATCATTTCAAACTCAAACTTTATTTATTTGTATAGCACTTTTCATGCAGAGCAACACAAAGTGCTTTACAGAAACAGAACAACATTACCCACAGCTACCCAACCCAAACAAATTGGCACACACTCAACCATGGACACAGACACATATGCAAACACATACAGTAGACTGATGTACCGATGACGGTAACATCCTAGTTATAAGCTGGATCAAAGATGTGTCTTGAGCTTCTTCTTCATTTATTTTTTGCCTTAGTGCGAAGCCTTATGAGAACTAGTGTCAATACCCCAAAAGAGAGGCAGAGATACCAATGTCATTCATTCCAACACTCTTCAATTTGGGGAGTTTTAAGATGGCCGCTTAGACGTGCGTTAGTGATCTCCTGCCTGTGGTGAATGCCTTATTTTTTTTGGTCCCCTCAACCCAACTATCTTCGATTTTATCTCTACTTTCCACCACATCAGTTAAAAAATCCTGGCTCAGGTGCACCGCAGTAGTTGAGTCTGTTAAGACCGTGCTGTACAAAGCACATATATGCGGAGAGTATGCACATCGGAATGAATGCAACTTAATATGATGCAATGTTCCACATACTTACCAGACAGAGCTGTGAGGAAGACAAGAGAGCCAGTACCCTTGGCGAACCTCCGTAGTCGTGCAAGGTGCATCGTGTCTGCCAGCTGTGCAAATCAGGGAAAATGGATGGATGAGCCATTATGACATCACATCTAATTCAAATGGACATGGACACGCCAATATTCATTAGAAGCCCAAAATCCGATATCCACCTTTGTAACGCGTCCAAATTCATCATCTTTAGCACAGACACTGCATCTTTTTACCGCCACAAATCTCAACCCATTATCAAGCGTAGCCCAACCTACTTAAAATTAAAGCTACATTTTCAGAGTATGTAATCAAAGTTACATTTGCATGGAATAGAGGGTTACGTTCACTTATTGTACCTTTACTTTATCAAGGAAAAATGTGCATGCAGAAGAACAGGAAACCACGCCCACTTCATGTGATATTTTCAGACCACCACTTTGTAACAAAATCCTGAATTTAAGAAAATCATTGGAATCTTGAAATTGCTGACTTGATTATATTAGCTTACAAATGAAATGCAGAGATGGCAAGTAAAGTACAACTACTTAAATACTGCACTTAAGCAGAATTTTCAAGTATCTGTACTTTTAGAAGTACTTGTTTCTGTGAGTACTTTTTACTTCTACTCAGTAGATTTTCAACTAAAATATCAGTACTTCTACTCCTTATTTTTCCCAAAACAGGGCGTTACTTTTTTTCCCCCTGCAACGACATTTAGTCTCTGGCTGTTCCCTTCAAAAAATATATATCGCCTGTAAATTGTTGAGGCAAATTTAGGTTTTGTACTTTGTACTTTTTACTTTCAAGAATACATTTTCAGTACATTTCTCAGCTTGTATTTTTTACTTGACTCAAGTAGATATTTGGATCCGTACTTTGTAGTGTTACTTGAGTTGTTTTTATACAACTGAATTTTACTCTTACTCAAGAAAATTATCAGGGTACTTTTGCCATTGCTGATTAAATGTAGCCTAAATCACCTAGGTTACTTTTAAAATGTGGTTAAAATGTACTTTAATTAGGCACAAATACATACATACATACATACAAAAAAGTCCCCCCCCCCCTGAATAAAATTAGCCGAATAGGCCAAATTAGCGGAACTAGCCAACACGCGACAGAATCTAATCGGATGTGGTTAGCTTTGGGATAACAAAAAGCCATCACAGACCGGATTTTTTAATGAGCCTGCACCCTGTTACAAAAGTTGTTGAGAGCCCTGGAAGGTTGTAGTTGCTAATGATAAGGGAATAGGACCATGCCGTCATTCAATCCATGACATTCTTTGGTCAGAATGTGGCCACAATTGCAAGGCAGCGAACTGCACGATGCACGCCAAAGCATTTTAAAAAGGAAAATATTTGGAGTATGAAATGTCCATATTGGATGATGATAATGAAATGTCCATAATGGAATCAATTGAAAGGAAAGTTAACTACATCAAGTTCAGAAGTGGGTCGGTGTGTGTGCCCCGTGATGCGCACAGTACAATAATTTGACTTTTACTATGGAGTTGGACTACTCCAAGAATTGTTCAAACATCCGGAAAGTTTACTTAAACGGAAATGTTCCCATAGAATGTTATGCGTGGACTAGGGTCAGTAATCAGGAGTCAGACCACTTTTTACGTTTAAGTAACCGTGGCAAGAATGGATGTAAATCATTGAAATGCATACTTCTATTGACATCAAGAGGTATACATTTCTTCAACTAATTGCAACCGCTGAATATTATTCATGAAGCTAATTTAGTTATGTTTACATAATGATTTTGGTCGTCTCAACATTTTGTTGCACTGCCATTATGCAGAAGTATTGCTGTGGAATTGTTTGAGAACACAAAGCACTAAGTAAGTAGTGTCCATAGCATTGTGCCAAGAACTGGATGATATACCAAAATGAATGATATACCGTACATTTTAGGCAGATGGGTGTATTCTGTGTGAATATCTGCTGCCCTCTAGTGACAATATTTTCAATAGTTCCTGCTGGTGGTTTCAATTATATATTATTTCTCGTTCTACCCTCTAGTGGTCCAAAAAGGTGTATCTAAAAAGGTAGGTCTACACTTACTTTTACACTGAAGAGCCCAGTGCTGAGCAGTTATATTGATTTTGAGACAGGGTGTTTGGTCCCTGCAAGGCATTTCTGCCTGACGCACCTCCGCCAGTGCCTGGAGGTCCAGCTGCAGGGTCCTCAGCTGGGAGCCATCCTTCGCTGGTGTTTCGCCCCTTTAGTCACCAGAACACCTCAGGATGGAGGGGCAGCGGTCAGGGACGTCTCCCTGCCACTCCCTGCAGCTGGTACCTCTCTGTAGGTGAGTGCTTATGTGGAGTCCTGTTTTCCCCAGCTCCGATCTCTCCTTCGCAACCAGAGCCAAAAACTTCCCTTTTCTGCCTCTTCCGAGAGTTGTTTCAGGATTGTCTTGGCTTTCCCTGATGTGAAGCCAATGTCCTTTAGGAATTTAAGAGTTGAGCAGCCTGCAAAACCGCGGCAGCCGATCTCAACTGGGTACGTTGATGCTCTCCAGCCTCTCTGTTGACACTCTGCCACTAGGTCAGCATACCGAGCTTTCTTCCTTTCATACGCCTCCCCAATGGCCTGTTCCCAGGGCACGGTCAGCTCCACCAACAGGACACGCTTCTCTGTCACCGACCACAAGACCATG
>OMKY01250844.1:4839-15005 GCA_900302395.1 Bregmaceros cantori | reverse complement strand
GATGTACGGTTTGGTCCAGTCCAACTGTCGCCGCCGACGTAGTCCTGGATTGCTGCCACCGTCGCTGGACTCCAGGAGTTGTGCGAGCTGTGAATGGAATTTACAATTCACCAAGATGGCATCGACAGAAAGAACTAAAACCAAGATGGCATCGACAGAAAGAACTAAAACTGAATTGTAGGACAGACAGTACAGAGTACAGTGTCCGAAATCGCCCCCTAACCCCCATATAGGGCACTATATGGGGCGCACGCCATTTTGTAGGGGTGTCCGAATTCTCCATGTGCCCCATATAGGGCACTAAAAGTATCCCACAATGCACCGCGAAATGTAGTGAGCATCGGGTGTACCCTAGACGGAGAAATATAACCCATAATGCATTGCGAGACGCATTACACTAATTAAAACGTAGAAGAAGACGACGCGCGCTCCAAAACAAAAACAATGGAGGACGGCGTCAGGACGCAGCAGCAACCGACGGCGGCAAATAATTATAAATTGATTTTCTGTGATAAAGTATACATTTATTATAAAAAAAGCATGCGAATGCTACGGCCAATGCCGACAGGCGGTGACGTAAGTTAACAGTGCCGATTCTAGTGTCCGAAATCTTGTCGCTGAGATTGAGTGGACTATAGAGTCAGTGCCCTATCTAGGGCTAGGGGTTAGGGAGCGATTCATGAAATATGCTAATGTTGTAGCAGCATAGGTAGCATTGGTCAGTGGTTTATAGCAAATAATCTGTTAGGTATTTGAACTAATTCCTCTAAATATAGTTTTTGATATTCCAACTCTAATAACTACAAATGCAGAATTAAACAGCTAAACATACGTATCCAGCTATATAAAGAGAGTTAATTGTAAACACCAAGCTTGTGAAGTATGTCATAGGGCTACAACTAACGATTATTCCAATAGTAAATTAGTTGAAACAATTAGTCGACTAATCCTTTTCCTAATCCATTTTCTTCTTAAATATTTTTTGTTATCAGGCAGAAATACCCAAAATAGAACATGGAGCAACAATTTGGCCAAAACGAGATTAATCTTGTAAACTCGAAAGATAAATCAATTCTTCTTCTAACAATTGCACAACAACTCATTACAATTTAAAAACATTTTGGGTGAGCGTTAAATGGAGGTGTTCAATTTTAGACAGTACTAAACTGCGACACAGTGCCCTAAGTCTCTAAATATAGTGCACTATATTTCAGTGCCCTGACACAAGTGCGGTGTATGAGCCGCAGCAGCTATTTTGCACGAGGCATCGATAACTGTGGAAAAAAACACGCTGGATTACGGCGTGCGGCCGACCCCGGGAGGTGGTCCGAGGTGACTCAGGGTCAGCCGAGTGTAAAACAACAAATCACTGTCGTTAAGCCCATTGATCACAGCGTCCACACCCCACAGGAGCCCCCGCCAATACGTCACACCCCACAGGAGCAGCCGCCAATACGTCATGTCAAGTTAAAGTAGATGTGACCAACACACACATGCACCATTAAGGAGCGCTTCAAGGGGTTTAACTCTGGTAGCTATCGAGGCATTTGCATACATCTTAAATGTCAGTGGCAAAATCACGCTTATTACAACAATCAAGGTGATACATTTAGTCGACGAGCGTAGTCGAACTCGCAACACTGCGGACGCTGCGGTAGACGCAGTGCCACTGACATGAATGGGGTCGCGTTAGGTGCGGTGTCCGTAACCACTCGGCCAACGCGGACCCCTAGCTACCAGTGATCACCGATTTAGTTAATGATTGCGCCTTCGAGCCACCACAATCCAACATCTTGTGTTGCATATGACACAGGAATGAAATAAATCAGCAGATAAAAATCACTCCCAAACAACAAAAGTCTGCCTCGAGGGATAAGTGGAGGCTAAAATAAGCAGAGACCGACAACCCAAACAATGGCACGGCAACAATCTACAAATGAAGAATACAACATCACCAGATCAGCGATGACCCATGTTGGTGCACATTCTGCTACAAGAGGAAATATGAGGATGATTTTTTTTGTAGTGGAGTGATCGCGATTAATCGAGTAATCGTTTCAGCATTACATATTTTTCCAAATTGATAACTGACCAATCAGAACAATTTATATTATAGGTAATAGCTGAATCGCAATACACTGAAAAAAAAAGAATAATAATTAACCACCACCCCCCTGAAGACACACACACACACAGCATAGCACATTCTCTAATTGCCGAGGACGCCATAACATTAAACTAACAATGTTGGCACTTCTGCTATGCTAATTCTGTAGCTAGTTCAGTGAATAAGCATCTCATTTAGCATTGACGTCGCTGCCTCGGTCCCAGAGACAAATGCAAATTGTGAGGACATTCTGCATAATACGTTGGCTATATACATGTGTGTACCTCTCTCTCTCTCTCTCTCTCTCTCTCACACTATAGAATATATGTATTATGACAAGCAAAATCCACGCTGTGGGGTGATGCTGCTATCATTACACCTCCCGTGGCGAGCGCCGTCCGGCACCTTTGCAGAGAACGGCGGCGTGCGGCGGGAGATAAAACGCCCTTGGGCCGCTGTTATAGGTCGACGTTAACGATCCCCACGCCACCCGCCATCTAGAAGGCCGGCAATTACCAGTCCCGTCCGGGACTCCGCGCCTCGGCTGCCGCTACTGTGATTAACCAACGTTGGCTTTCTATGGCGGCGGTATCGCCCACGTTTCTTTACGATACGCCTTATTAAATAATGGTTTAGCGGGCGCCCGATTGTGGTCATGAAGGCGACCCGCACTTGGGACTTTGATCGAGCTTTCTCTGTTGCTTAATGACTGCGTCACTACCGCACCTCTCCCCCGGCGACGCCGGTGCAGAGGGACGCTGGGAGACAGCCAAGTGGAAAATGACTCAACAAGGTCAATTAGATGAACACAAACTCCAGCTGGTGGTAGCGGGTCAAGGAAAAGTTGGTTTCTGGTTCAAGTCAACGCCCCCAAGCGACTCGTGTCACTGTGTGACTGTGTCTGGCTGAACGCTACTCGTTCGCCGACCACTGTCACTTCGTTTGTAGCGTTATTAACTCATTCATTGTTTTTCATCAGTTACACTGACACTGATGTTTGAACAAAATACTCTCGACAAATTATATCTGAACACAGCAATGTAAAACGGAAAAAGAAGATCTCTACTTTCTGGGAAAAAGTGTGTCGAGAATTTGAATTAGAATATGTCAGAAGATATCTTGGCAGTAAGTAAGTATGTATTGTCTCTAGGACAATACATACAAGTGGCATTTGAAAATGGCGCTTTAAAAAGCAGCCTGGGTCGTGAATTTTATAAAAAGTCAAATTAATTTTGTCTCCGGTGCGTGTTGCGAAGCAGACCCCGCGTGAGACGTTCTGTTACGGTTGTTCTGCCGAATAGCGGCCGCTGCACTGTTACCTCCCTTGTAATGGAGTCTCTTGAGTTCATATTAGCCAACAAACTTCAAGTTGCAGCGCTTTCCACCCCAGCCAAGATCCAAGACGTATACTCATACCTACTCTCAAATGTAACAAAAAGCATTTTTCATCCTTCTCCCACCCAAAGAAATAAGGGGGGGAAGGAAAGCTCAAGAAATAGGCATTCCCTGGCATAGCCTGGATAATGAGAGCCCTGCTCCGGTTCAACCACAGCGCTTTGGCTTCAGATCCGGACATTCCGCCCGCTCGCTCTTCCCCTCCCGCGCTCCCAGAAGGGGAACGTGCTAATTAACTGCCAGCGTGCGCCACACACACTTCCTGTCCCCGTCAGTAGCGGGAGGTTGCTGCCACTTGACTTGCTTGTGCCAGGGGTTGCTGCAAGAAATTGCAGGCGTGCAACGCGCAGTACAGCGATCACACGATCCATGGGGACAACCATTACCAACAAGTACCAAGTTACCCTTCCGCCCTGTTCCATTCGCTGCCCTGACCCAAGGCAAGCTCATAGTTCTGCACATTACGTAGGTACTGACCATAGCTCATGGGCAGTAACGCATTACATTTACTGAGTTACAATTTTTTTGTGTACTTTTTTAGTTTAGGAGTACATTTTTCACAAGTTACTTTCTACTTTTACTCAAGTAAATTTGCGGTGAAAAAAAAACTTTTTACTGAGATGTCAGTAAAAAGTACTTGGTAACTCTGCCTTTAGCGACACCCGTTGGGAACTGTTGGCACATATGTTGATGTCATATCTCTCTCTCGGGCGCTTTCTCGCTCGCTCTCTCTCTCTTGGTGTCTCTCGCTCTCTCTCTCTCCCACTCGGTCTCTGTCTCTCTCTCGGGCGATCATTTTTTTTTCATTCATTTTTTGAATTCATTTTTTAAACTGAAAGTTACTCAGTACTTTCCCTACTTAAGTAACTTTTTTGTGGAATACTTTTTTACTTTTACTTGAGTAACTACTTGGATGAATACTTTTTACTTCTACTTGAGTAATATTTTGCTGAGGTAACAATACTTTTACTTGAGTAATTTTTATGGCTAGTATGCCCATATCTGCCTAGGACGGATGACGTGGGATGCAGTACCAAAAGGGGGAGTGAGTCTTTGGATGAGTGTGTGCATGTATTATTATTTTTTTTTAATGTTTTTTTCCAGCCCATTCAGGCTGTTTTTTTCCCCCAGGCTTCATTTATTAGGGTTAGTGGAAACAGGTGAAGATGGGGGGTAGACATGCGCGAAATACGTCAGTGGTGGGATTCGAACCACCGACTCACCGCGCCATTAAGGCATATGCGTGCTTTCCAGTGCACGGCCTAACCGACTGAGCGTTACACTAATGCACGAGGCTTGCGTTTGGAAGTGGATCACTCACCTCATCCACCTTCATCTCATCCGGGTTCTCGCTGCGGGGAGAGTTGGCCGAGAATGGCACCACCACGATGTAAAACCACCTGTTAGGACGGAGACAGACAAGATACCAGGCGTTTAAGAAGGGGCGGCAATACAATACGAATTCTTCTCCCTAATCCTGAAGACCTCTAGTTATAATGGAAATATGTCATTTATTTCATAATATATATATTATGCTATATACACCAAGACTACAGTCATGAATCTAAATGCAATTCGAAATTCCGGCAAAGCTGTGTATATGTGTTTTGTAGTGCACAGTTGTAACACACTCGGCTATTGCGGTGCATGTGGTTGGTATTTTTGTATTTCATGCACGATATATCAGTAATTATGATGTTTTGTCTGCGTCCCCCTCCCCCACTCACCTGCAAGCTCTCTGCACCAATAATTAGCATAGCTCTACCTTTCTGCACAAGGAGTGTGTGTACACACACACACACACACACACACACACAGTCCTTGTATAACGATACTTGAACCTCAGCAAGCGTCTCTATGCATGCGTGCGTGCATGATCTTGCTCGGGTCTTCTGCCACAAGAGGTTAGTCCTCAGCATTTCTGCTTATTTCCACAAAAACACTGGCCACGCACGACAACATCAAAAACCCACAACTGCCTGACATGAATAGAAAAGAGCGTGATCAGTTCTAGCCAACTCAGACCAATTCTCCCTCCCGCTCTCTGTCTGGCTCCTAGTTTAAAATTCAATCACAGAGCTGTACAACACAGACTCCCTCCACCCCCACATACACCTCTATCAACAATACAGCTACCATCTCCAACCATAATCACCTAGCCGCCCGCACCTCACACTAGACCTGTAACTAGTTATTTTAATAGTCAATTAGTTGTCGATTGTTGAAACAAATCGCTATCTCTATTGGATAACCCTGCTCCCCAACAGAAATAGCCAAAATATTGACAGCAACAAATTCATCTTGTCAACTTGTAATGCCGTCAAATTAAGTTCTTAACCAGCAAAGGTAGAACATTTAAGTTACTTACTCAGACAAAAAAAAATCATCACGATGTATTTATCCCATTATATTTTTCATGGTTTTCTTCATATTCTATCCATGTAATATTTCATATCTTCTCAAATGAATTGATATCATATTAGCATGCACCAGCACATGGTGATCTCAGGGGTTTATTTCAGGAAGTGCATGTCACAGCTCTTCAGTCACTTTCCTGGTCTCCGCTATTAGTGTCATTAGCATCATTAGCACCGAGGTGCAGCGTGACGCAGCAGCTGACAGCTAAGGCATCGCTTCCCAAAGTGGACGGAGGCTGGAGAGGGGGCGTGCTGCAGAGGCCACGATGCTGAAGTTGCTATGGTTCTGGAGCAGGATGGGCCTCAATGTGATTATTATCATACAAACATGACTATAACAGGCCCTATGGGATGTCGATGGCTGTGTCCGAAATCGCCCCCTAACCCCCATATAGGGCACTATATGGGGCGCACGCCATTTTGTAGGGGTGTCCATGTGCCCCATATAGGGCACTGAAAGTATCCCACAATGCACCGCGAAATGTAGTGAGCATCGGATGCCGCCTAGACGGAGAAATATAACCCATAATGCATTGCGAGACGCATTACACTAATTAAAACGTAGAAGAAGACGACGCACGTTCCAAAACAAAAACAATGGAGGACGGCGACAGGACGCAGCAGCAACCGACGGCGGCAAATAATTATAAATGTGAGTACAATTGATTTTCTGTGATAAAGTATACATTTGTTATAAAAAAAAGCATGCGAATCCTACGGCCAATGCCGACAGGCAATGACGTCACTATGCTACAGCGGTGACGTAAGTTAACAGTGCCGATTCTAGTGTCCGAAATCTCGTCGCTGAGATTGAGTGGACTATATAGTCAGTGCCCTATCCAGGGGCTAGGGGTTAGGGAGCGATTTCGGACACAGCCATTGTGTAATCAATAATAGAACGGTCTTGACATTTGAAATCGTTTACACGTCCACACAACCAATGGCAACTTTGTGTTGCAATAGACAAGTTCATCCGACAGTTCCTGCAAAATGGTAGAGATAAACAGGGTTGCCAGTTGTGGTGTTTTGAACAGTTTTTGAACACGTTCAGTGCGAGCCCATCCCCAGCACATTATTAAAAACAGATGTTAGAAGCTTGTGGTCTGCTCTTTCACACCAGAATGTTCTTGTCCAGATCCAGTCATTCGCACAACCCATCTATTCAATCAACTGCCGTGGCAGTAGTTATTTCTTCAACTAGGCCGAGATTGAGATTGAGTGAAAATTTCAATTCTCCTCTTCTCTCCAGTCCTCCGTTAAAGGAGTTCTGTCAAAACAAATCAACATTAACGATACCTAATCAAAAACTACAGGTAACTTCTTTTCAACTAGGCCGAGATCAAGACTGACTGAAAGTCTTGATCTCCTTTTTCTTCTTTCTTCTCTCTTCTTTCCAGTCCTCCGTTAAAGGAGTTCTGTAAACAACCCCAAATTACTGTCCTTAACTGCGAAATCAAGGTTGAAAGGTAGTTAGGTAAAGAGCTGCTATACTCCTTAAATCTAATTCTAAAAACGTAATCACTTTTGTGAAGCGCCTTGAGGCAGCTTTGGCTGCGATGTTGGCGCTAGATAAAAATTTGTTGAGTTGAGTTGAGTTGACTTGGATGTGAACGCAGCCACCCGATTGGTCCAGGAGAACATGTAACCAGATCTGAGTCATTCAGAATTGTATATCAGAACGTATGTGGTGTGATGAACCAAGTGGATAGTATAATGGCTCGTCATCACAGAGTGAGCTGTAGCATTCTAAACAAAACTGTGTGATTTGAACAATCTCTTTGCTCCACTCCGATGCCATACACAGTCTGCTATAGATTCAAGATTCATTTTAATTCGCCATATTGCATATACATGACCGTAGTACACACACATGGAATTTTAATAAGAACACAAACATATTTAATTAAAGAACGTCATCAACTTGCATCTCAATTTACTATTTGCTCTCATTTCAAAAGGTGAGGACACGATTAAAAAAACAACAAGATTTTCTCAAAACATCATTACAAACTCCATTAACTAAATTCATTGAAGAACGGCAACACAAATGAATTTGTCTGGTCATTTTTAACATGGAGGTAATAAAGTTGTTATCAGTAACTATTCATCATCATCGCCACCACACCGACACACACTTTGTAATTGTTTCTGTGTATGTGTAACAGGGCCATACAGAGAGAAGAGTGAAGAACCTGAAAGTATTGCTTTCAGAAAAAGTCAACACATTGGTACAAAAATAAGAAAAACACAAGACAGAAAGCAAACTGCTGCACATATGCACATACAGTCACACTATCTGTGATCAGAGTTCAAGAGAGTTATCGACAGCAGACCAAAAGCTCTATATCGCCCTTCTCGATGTTATCAATACATATGCTGAATACGAAACATAGTGTCAAACCAAATACTAGTTTAAACGCATACATCCTCTTTTAAATGACATGTTACAGGTTTTTAAAATATCTAATTAATAAATATGTCTCTTCATAAGAATACAGCACTCACCGGACATTTGTGGCGTCGTCCACGCGAGGCAGATGCACCACTAGCCTGCCTCCTTGCCCTTGGTCTTTGCTGTACAGAACCGGCTTGGACCTGAAGATGTCCTTGGAGGTCCGGATGGACACCTTCTGCTGCAGGCCTCCGGCGCTGTTTCCACGGTTCATCAGCGTGAAGGAGTAGTCCGTGTCTGGCTGCAGGCGCGTGATCAGGTGGCGCGTGCGGTCGCCCTCGACCTCCACACTCTGCTGGTTGTACAGGATCTGGAGGAGGCGGTTCGGGTTCCTTTTTTTATTGTGGTCAATTCACATTTTCTAGAAATCCTTCAATCTTTCATACGTCACAGTGCAACAAAGGCAACACAAAATGAATGTGATGATAGGTCTTAGTACAGTAGAGGAATCGTTAAGAGCAGGGCAGTCTGACTGTACATGGTATGTACAGGGACAGTCTGTGTACAGGGACAGTCTATATACGTTGACTGTCTATGTACAGCCACAGACTATGCACAGGGACAGTCTATATACGGGGACAGTCTATATAACGGGAGGTCTGTGCACAGGGGTGATCTATGTACAGGGGGGCGGTCTATATATGGTGCCGTGTACAGAGACAGTCTATACACGGGGACATTCTATGTACAGTGTCAGACTATATACAGGGACGGTCTATGTACAGAGGGGCGGTCTACGTTCAACGAACAGGGGAGGTGACACAGAAGTTGTAGAGAGTGATGGAAACCATGAGGGCTATATGAGGGTTATACACAGGTGTGTGTTATAGCCCTGAAAAGAAACTGACTCACGGCAATGGAGTTTCATTTTTCTCCAGGAGTTCGACCACTTCCAAGTATCTCTCAATGAACAAGAGAAAGGCTTTCTGGGAGGCCTGGTTCAACATTCCTGACTTCACTCGCGTTCTCCGTTTGCAACAATAGAAGCCTTTGTGTCTCTGACGGTTGCTGTTACACCTCAGGAAACAGGAGAGGGCGGGTGTGCGTCGCAGCCTCCCCTCCCTCTCCACCACCTCCCCCCCGGCCCGACCTCTGTGATACCGCCCCACGCGACGCGGCAGACAAATTAAGCCTGTTTTTGTGCCGTCTACCTCCATCATAAATATTACTTATTTATGATAGCGCGGGACGCGTGGGAGGAGGAGGAGGGCCGTTATAAAGAGAGAATGCGTCTCTTTCAGATGCACGGCCATGCACACAGACAGCCACTTATGCAAAATGCACGATGGCGGTGGCCGCCCCAAGTGCAAGTGTACATACTGTATGCGGAATCTATTCTTTATTGCTACAGCTCTTTCTTTGACTCGCTCATATAGCACAATCTGTAGGCTGGTGCAGAAATCACAATTTTCTCACGTTCATAGCATCTACCCTGGGAATGAGACAGAGCAATATCTTCGAAGATGACGTTCACTAAAAGCCTCTATACAGGGGGTGTCAAACTCATTTCAGCTCCGTGGCTCTGTGGAGGAAAATCTATTCTCAAATAGACTGCGCACGTGGCATCATAACTAAAAAAATAATGACAACTTAGGTGCTGGTCCCATGTTGCAGTGGATTAGACCGCTGTTCCAAGCCAGCCCCATACATAGTCTTGTTGCTGTGGCTTGGATCACAGCACACACAGCAGCATGAGATGGCCTCCCCTCAAGGTCTTCAGGCCCGCCCCTGCTTTCTCATCCCCCGTTCACACTAACTTAAAAATGAAAAGATTTGTTTCCTTCTGTATCTCTGG
>OMKY01250827.1:0-10379 GCA_900302395.1 Bregmaceros cantori | reverse complement strand
TATATATATACTGCGGATTGCCCTAATGTGGGCCATTTTTTGCAACTTCCAAATGTGTGACAGTCAGTTGCCTGATGGGGGACAGTGAATGGCTGTGTTATGTGAATGGTAATGTTAGACACATATTACCATAGTTTGCTTTTACCATAGTTTAACTGACACTCATTAGTTTAGGGAGGAGCCAAAGCCACTGGAGGTTAGGTGTCCCACTTTAGACAGTGGCCTACATTAGGGCAATCCAGCCTATATGTGTGTGTGTATGTGTGTGTCGTTGTTGCTTGCTTGGTTGTTAGGGTAAAGAACGATGAGCTCATTGAGTGCTGAGGAACATGTTTACTTTGTCTGCCCGTCGCAGACGAAGCTTGAGAGTGACTCTCTGTTTTATTGTCTGCAGGTACTAAGACATACGCCCAACCCACACACACACTCACACTATAATTAATACTTTCGGTGTCAACTGTCAAACCAACCAATTTGTATATTCTGTACAATCTTTATCCAAACTAGAGTCCTGCACTCCCGCGGGAGTCCCGCAATTGAGCCGCAGTCCCGCAAGCTAAAAACATTTCGCGGCTTCTCTGGATAGATGACCGGATACTTAATAGCGTTTGTATCCGATTCCGATCTAACGCCTACCATTTCCGGACGCGCCGCTCGTTCCCATTTTAAATAAAGTTGCGGAAACTTTATTTAAAAAACTTTATTTGCTCTTCCGTGTTCGGGGTTCGGCTCAGCTCTCCCGATCATGACTCAAGAGCTCATCTAGTGGAAAAGTATACCATACTTCAAAAGTAAATGCAGGTCTAAATGGTGGTGTATTAACGGAAGTTCCGACGTTCGCCTATTGGCCAAAGCCGACCTCGTTCCGGCTCGGAACTCGGAAATTCGGAATCCTGCGGGATTTGCGGGCGGGAGCGGGACTAAAATTACAATTTTTTGCGGGACGCGGGCGGGCGCGGGACTAAACACTGCGGGAGCGGGACGGGAAAATCAGTCCCGCGCAGGTCTCTACCGCACATACGTTCATCCATACGTAGACGCTGGCACGGTGTGCGAGATGCCCCAATGTATGCTACGTTCCAATAAACAATTAACAAATACGCGTTTGCTAAACATGGCGGGTTTTGGAGTTTCTTGAATGGTGTTGCTTTTATTTTTTTGAATTTTTTTTTTGGGCGCAAGCGCCGTTTCTCATTCTTTATTGAGAGATAGTGATAGGATCTTCATCCCAGTTTCCGATTTAATCCTATCACTATCTCTCAATAAAGGGGGGAAACATTGCAGAGAGGGGATTAGAACCTGCACTGCTGTTCGACCTGTGGTCTGGGGAGCAGAAGCACAGATTCATATTCTTTGGCATTTGGCATTTTTACGCATTCGATTCTAGCATTGCCGAATCGGCGGCAACAGTGGAGTCGAGGTTGCTGCATGTTCACCCAGAGACTTGGCTTCGAGGTGTGAAACCAATCTTGTGCTAGTGGCAGGTGAACCTACTCAATGTTTTTGTGTCGTGTTCCAGACTAAATTCTAATGCTAGACACACTAACACACACACTTGTCTGGGGCAGGGCTCCGAACCGGTTCAAGGAATGAAAACCGAAGAAAAACATAATTTCACAGAATTTTATGCGGAGTGGAAAAAGAAACGAAAAAAGATTTCTTTAACTGTTCCGGAACAGAAACGGAACATTATCAAATCCACAAAACCGGTTAAAAACTTTTTTTCTGTTCTCTCTATATTTGAACATTTCCTATGTCTGGGACACTATTCCCTGTTGTGCATACATCCAACCTTCACGGTCAGTTATGCATCTGGGGCTCCATCTTGTGGACAGACAAGGAAGCGAACGTAATGGCATTTTAAACCCGGTTTCATGTTACTTTTTATATATTATATGTACACTATATCTAAACTTGCCATTGCACAATATAAGGAAATTTAAGAACAAACAAAATGTGCGTTCCGAACCGGTTCAGGAACGACATTTTGGTGGCGGAACGGTTGTGAGAACAAAAACGTTAAACATAGGCCAGCCTGAAGCGTTTGGAACGGAACCTTTTTTTTAAATAATTTTGTTTTCAAGCCCTGGTCTGGGGTGCCAGGCTGGTCGCAGTCTCTTATATACGTACCATCATAGTCAGGGAAGCAGATGGCCAGAGGAGAGCAGTGGATCTTCTTCTCAAACAGGTCCTTCTTGTTGAGGAACAGGATGATGGAGGTTTTGGTGAACCATTTGTTGTTACAGATGGAGTCAAACAGCTTCAGCGACTCGTGCATGCGGTTCTGTTGGACAAAGCCCCCCAAAAAAAAACAGGAGCTCAAATCTTGGCCAGACACAACACAGTAATTTTATCACCCAATCATTGATTGAGCCAGCTTTGTGTTAGCATTGCCAGGTAATATGATGCTGTACCAAGCAAGGCAGGCATTTTAACCTGCATGATCAGATTTTAACCTGCATCATCAGCATTTATTTCCTTGCCACACATGAGACTATTGTCTCATTAGCATCGATGGCGATTTCTTTAATATTTAAAACAAAAGTGGGTGCACCAATAAGACCATTTCCTACTCTCTGAACCAATGTTAGCAGATGTAATTTACATACAAATGTGCATGCCGATCAATTAATTCTGGCATTTCAAGCTGCATTATTTTCCATTCAGTGAGTCTCTAGGTCTAAGAAGGTATTAATGCATATCCCGCCAAGGCATTTCAAGATATACATGAAAAAGACATGTGATACAGAATATCGTCTTCAAGAACCTTTCATCGTCATATTTCACTATTTCCACTTGTAGCGCCGACGCGGGTCCCTCCTTTTCCATATCCAGTATTGTCTTGTTTAGGGTCAATAGGTCGAGTCATGACCCTTCATACATGTTGTCACCTGCCCTGGTTTGGGTTGTAGCCAAACCTAGAGATGTTATAAAACTGGGGGGTGAGTGACACAATAAACTGAGCACTACTCATTCCCTTCCAATCAGTACTTTAGGTTTCTCTCGTTTCCCATCACTCTACACCTCTCCCTTTCTCTGTCACCTGCCACTCAGCCTCTTACTCCTGTCTGTCTGTCTGTCTGTCTGTCTGTCTGTCTCTCTGTCATCCTCTCTTCCTCCCTCTTTCTCCCTGTCAATTCTACCTTTCTATATGCGTGTCACTCTACCTTTCACTCTACGCAATAGTGACTTTCTCCCAGTCACTATTGCATCCACAGTAGTCATCCTAAATTTGTTTAGAGCTCTTGCATCAACACAGGGGTGTTACAAAAAAAAGGAATTACAATTGTAATATGCCCTGCTGCGCGGCATGCACACAGAAACTTTGCAGAAAATGGCACGCTCACAGACTCAGGAAAATTGAAAGCTGGGAAAAGGAGCAGCATCAGCGGAAACACATTTAGCATCGTGTATGACTAGTGTGTGTCTGCTCCCTGGTTGCTGCGAAGGTGGCTCAATCAGGGCTTTGAAAAGGTTCAAGGAACGAAAACGAAAACCGGGAACTTTTTGTATTTTCCAGGGAACAGAAATTCTGGAACAGGAACACTTATTTTAAAATAATGGTAGCCGGTTAATACCGTTCCTCGAAGTCTTCGTTGAAACACGGCGTTGAAAAGCAAACTCCCCTGCACCACACATTATGTGTTAAATATAACCCGCCCCCTGCGCAGCAATGGTTTGCTCCCTATGGGCGGACTTGGTGCGTGTCCCATAAACGCCCAGGTAGACAAGTTATATGTACGGCCCGGTTACTGCTCGCTTTACGCGCAAATAGGCGTCCATCCGCAGAATTTAGAATGTGAGCGGCGACAACTTCACCGGAGAATGCACACCCGCGCGCACTCGCCGACTTCCATCATCCAAGTTTTGTCCCCGACGTGAGTGTTTACTGTTCCTGCACAATAATATAATGCGTCTAGAAAGACCCACGGGGTGATTTTGGCGTTGGTTCACCTCCATCTTTACGTTTGCTCCGGTGCATGGCTACGACAATGTCTAATGTTTCTTTTCTATTTCATATCTGTGAATAGACACACGCGCGCACACGCACACACTGCGAGTGGCCGTACTGATCAGTATGAAATAAGTCGACAAATACAAGGACATGAAACAACAGACCAAACGCACGCATACATACATACACACGCGCACCCACAATGTAGCGTCTGTCGTTGACCCGGCAACACGAGTCTCGCTCACGGCGCCTGGGCTACTCCGATTGGCTGACCCCAGTTAGTCTGCCACCACGACGATCTGTTTACACCGGTCGTTAAACTGTCCTTTACTTTCGACTTGAATTGAAACACTGCGTTTCAGTCGAAGGAACGAAATTAACCGTTCCGGGAACAATATTTTTGCGTTCTAACCGGTTCAAGGACGTCACTTTATTGGTGGAACACATAACCGGAAATGTTATAATTCTGTTCGGAACGAAACGATTGGAGGAACATAAAGACTTGCAATCTAATCCCACGCATACATTACACACACTTGACCTCACTTCACCATTTGTTAGCTTGCACATTTTGGCTTCTGCTTTTGAGACACGATCTTGTGGTTTGTTAGACATTTGAGGACAATGAGCGTTAGTGCGCTTACTAGAGCTGAAATTATTACATTATTAGTTGAGACTTGATTACAAAAAAAATACTATATTATGAATGTTTGGCCTCGGTCAATAATTTAACTCTCAGCATTGTTGTGTTTCAGTTAACAACTACATTTCATAACTATATTACAATTTAAACGCACAATAATTATGCCATAAATTGAATTGGAATGTTTTTATGTGGTTGAGGGGGTGGGTAGGGGGGAAAGCACGTGCAAACCATTTAAGAAAGCTCTACAAACTCTCTATCATTCATTAAATAATTATGCATCTTTTTAAACAACACATGTATAGGAATATGGATGTCAAATTTTTGGCATTATTCAATTATCGTTAGATTATTAGCATTGTGGTAATAATATGGCCTTGTACAAAGTGATTCTTCTTCGTTGGTGTTACTTGCACAAGTGTGGCAAATGTATTGCAGTGCAATAAATTGATAATTGCGTAATTGCTTGGAATGGTTATTGGTTATCTATTATTGATATAATATCCCTCATTATGTGGTGTTGGGGTGTGGGGCATTCCCAGGACCGACACATTACAACTCAAATCTCACCACATGTCAGTGCAACTAATCTCTGAATCTAAACAGCCCTTCATGACTTCCCAGCTTCGCCATGAGCGTACAAATCCGGCATTTTGTCAAGTTCTTCATTTCACAAACAAGGCTTTTTCCCTGAAGTCTGTCATCTCGTTTCTAGGAAAAACTGTCCCGACAGACCAGATGGCGGTTGCTGAACCGATCACCACAAGGCAAGAAAAAAACCCAAGCAGCGTGTGTTGCAAACAGCGACAGCAGCAGCAGCAGCGAGAGATCGGTGCAAAGAGAGGAAGCGAAACCGTGTCCGGAAAGGAACCGAGGCTGCGTCCATCCGCCGACAAATCTGTTGTCATAGAGGCTTGGCTCGGTCGTTTACGGTGTGCGTTAGGGAGCGAACACGAGAGGAGACCAGTGGAAGGACGCCATCAATGTGTTTGAAAAGTGAATGCCCTCAAAAGCTCCTTTATGGGTAATTAGACTGTACAATGATGGCATGTGAAGCTCCTCATGCTTCTTTTCGTGTAAAGGCTTTTCATCCGTCATTCGTATGTATTTATATTGTTGTGATCGTTGTTATAGTACATGTGCTTTTTTTTTGTTATTTTTTTCAGCGCAAGCGCCGTTTTTCATTCTTTTTTAAATTTGTATTTAGAGAGATGGCGACAGGATTAATCGTAAACCGGGATAAAGAGTTGGGGGGAGACATTGCAGAAATGCCGGACAGGGGATTCGAACCTGCGCCGCTGCTCGACCCGTGGTCGGTGGACGCGCTCTCTTAACCGCTCGGCCGCCACGCGCCCCCTCATTGCTCTATTTTGTCCTCCTGCTGAACCTATCCACCTATCTGTCTCATTAATCAGTCCACGATTTCCACAACTGAATCAGTCTGTAATCAGCAAGATTTCAATGGTGCGCATATCAATGGAATCAAGACCCCGCTAGCATTTGCCGCTTTCGTTTGAAGTTAAACGCAGATCTGCAGTGGCTGTTGGTGTTACGTCGTTTTCTCTTTCTCCACTTGAAGGGCATTTACTTACCAATTAAAAACGGTACATATTTATATCACGGCCTAACTTTGCCGAATCTAAGGAGCGATTAGTTCAACAGATCATTGTGCTGCAATAGTGACATCATATGACCCCAATTGCCGGTATTCAGTGAGTAATCGTAAATGAAAGTCTTGTTGCGCTTTGAGGCAGGACGCGACAATGTGCCAACGGAAGAAAGAATAATTAAAAGTAGTGAATTAAGCCGATCCAAGGCGCTATGTGACATCACTCGCCTCCGTGTTCTCTCCCCGAGCTTGTATTCAACCCATGTGCTGGAAGCTAATATTGAACTATTTGATGAAAAATGGTCTGATTGAACAGGTGCGTGCCTACCTGAGAGCGGGCGGAGCCTCGGCAGAAGATCAAACAGCTTAGAGAGGAAGTCGACGGGGCAGAGACAGCAGAAATAGGAGGAGCCAGAGGCATGGGTGGAGCTTAGCACCAGAGGGGCGGAGCTTAGAGCAGGAACAGGAGGATACAAAAAAATGTGGCAGAAGATCCGGCAGCCCCCACAGGGCCCCACGGGCTCACGCAGGTGCACACACAAACGCAGACACGCACACACGGAAGTCACACAGTCGGTCGCATGGAAGCGACCGACTGAATAATAGGCAAACATTCACAAAGCCAGTGGACGCACACAAGCCTTCCAAGCAGATTGAATGATAGAGAAGTTTAAAAAGAGAAAAGCAATCGTGTGTGTATTACGGACATCTACAATAATTGATGCATCGCTATGCATCACACCACAGTGAAAGTGAATAACAGACAAAAATCAAAGAGCCACCCGCCATATGTGTTGTGTGTGTGTGTATATGCATATTATGAATTGTACAGTATAAATAATATGAAATATCAATATTTTTAAATATTCCTGGTTGTAGCTCAGGTGGGAGAGCGGCTGTTCAAACGACCAGATAGTTGAAGACTGAAAGGTTGGGGTTTGAATTCTGTCTTCGTCAGTCTCCGCGTGTCTTGGCACTGCGATATTGATATCGATAGTGCTTCGAGCTTTCTCCTCTTCAGCCGCCAATGCTGGTTTGCTCTGTGCCGTTGTGTGTGTGTGTGTGTGTGTATGAGTGTGTGTATCTTCTGAGACAGAGGTTCTTGTTCGCTTATAACGATTTTAGTTTTTAGATTTTAGCTAGCCAGAATCAACAAATCGTTCACTGACCAATTGAATTATTAAAATCGAGACGTGGTCAATTTGGTATGGGTGACGGAAGACGTGGGCGGAGTTTGGTATGGGCGACGTGAGACGATGGCGGAGTTTGATCGTCACGCCTCCACGCCGCATCTCACACCTACTGCGCTGTGACTGGATAACACAATTTTTTTTGTTAAAAACGTTTTAAAAGTTATTTTTAGCCCGCAAGCACCGTTTTTCATTCTTTATTGAGAGATACAGGAGAGTCAGGGGAAGACATTGCAGAAATGCCAAAGAGGGTATGAGAACCCGCGGCGATGCTCGATGTGTTGTCTGGGGGGCGTGCTCTAACCACCTCAACACTTTTTTTTTTTCCGACCCTGGTTTTACCAGACCCAATAATCGTACTAATCGCGTGCGATGCATGGCCGATTCATCGGTTCTGGCTCCCCAGTCTAGATTTTTGTCTTGGGCCGTGTCCCGTGTTGGTTTGCATGCATTGTAAAATTGTGTAACCATGTTCAGGACATGTTGTGTTCTGTGCTCATGCAATGCAGAAACTTGCAATGTGCATACCGTGGTCTCGTCTTCGTGCAGCACTTGGTCGTAGCCGCTCAGAGCGACACAGAAGATGATGGCGGTCACGTCCTCAAAGCAGTGGATCCACTTCTTCCTCTCTGACCTTTGACCTCCCACGTCAAACAGCCTGTACACGATTGCATGCGTGACGTCAGCAGGGTCGGCGCTGTTCCATGACTCAAGGTATTTTTGTGCACGATCTTGATTGGCGTGCCATTCGATTATGATCATCAGACAGGCGATCCAATACGATTCACTAGCACAATACATCACGATTGAAAAGTAATAAAATATTTGCTTATTAATTATTACGTAATGCAGAACCTTAGCTTGAAATGTTACTGATCCTTTGCTTGGTCCAGCCTCAGGAACCCTTTCATCCGTCTGGCAGGCGCTACACAGCCCTGTCTTTTCTTGTACAGTAATCTGCCCAGCAAGACTGGGATGCGGCCAGGAGATTCCTTTTGCCAGTTATAATCTGGTAAACATGGACAGCCATATATTTTCTTTATTCATATTCAACTTCTCCATGATGTCTTGCTGATCATGGGTAGTAGAAGATCATGTGCGACTTTATGAGCCAGACTGAAGAGCAAGGAACTGGAACAGACCAGTGGATTTTCATTGACTGTACACTATCAGCAGTTCACATTAACAGTGCATTAACCCTGGAGATCGACAGGGCATCACGCGGATTCATCCACTTTAAACGATCGTAGCCGAGCACAATTACAACGCTGGCTGTAGCTTTGAGGCCAGTACGGGGGTGTGGAAATAGTTCTCTCTTAGGTTAATCAAATGCAGGAATTGTATCAAATTGAAAAGATGCACAAATGTCTGATGATTGTTTAATCGAAAACATTCCCTAGAAATCTCGGCTTATTTTGAAGCGTGTAACACGTTCCGATTAGCAGTTTTTCCCCACGCACTTCCGGAATGAAATATATTGTCAACTATTTGGCAAATAGAATGAAGGAAAAGGGAACAAAATCATGACATTTTAGATTTTCCGACAAGGTTTAAATAATACAATCGTTACGTTTTTGAACTGGTAATCAGGCCTAGACTACTAGTACTCTATGAGTACATGTAGTGTGAACATTGAACAGAGCAGCCATGAAGACGGCGTCTTTCCGTCTCGTCGGATTGCGGTAAGGTTCCATTTGGGGAAATGAAAGATATGTAACTTGCGCAATGATGCTCCACGGCCTTTAACGCAGCGATTCCCACATTCCTGCTTGCGCACCGAGCGCGTGCAGAAATGTAAACAATGACACGAAACGGTACGCCTGAAACGAGGCGGCGCTACTCTTTTCGCGGAAGCAGGCTGCCATGAGTGACATCACAATCTCGTTCCCAATTAGTTGCTATACCAGGGGGTGAAGATATGACCGAAGTCCAAATTCCACGTTGTGTGCTGCACGATTTGGCAGTAAAACGATTTTGATTCTGATGGGTGAATAAGAAATAAAGGGTGTGTGGATTTTTGAAGGCGAGGAAGCGAGAGAGAGGAGGTTTCGCTAGCACAGCCGAGGGTGTCCAAACCTGAAGTGCAGATTTTTGAAGGTGAAGTGGGTCTCCACGATGCCGGTGGTCTTCACTCGAGTCCTCAAAATGTCCTGCTCTGTGGGCTGGTAGTCTGAGGCCCCGATCCTCTCCAGGCTGTCGAGATAGCTGGTGTACACACACACAGACATGCAGAGGTTAGGCTTTTATTGATATTGGCCCAACGATGCGCTGATTAATTGTTGACTAATCCATAATGGCTAAGGGAAAACCCAAATTGATATACATTGTTTAGTTAAAAAGAATTATAATTTAAAATGCAAGGACCCTACAGCAGTGTCTCTGACATTTTGGTAAATAGACCTCTCTCTTGTCCCCTTCTCAGTACTTGGGAGTAGAATACCATGGAGTAGTATTCTGGATACCTGTGTCTCCCGTGTGTGTATGTGTGCCTGGTTTCTTTTTTTGTGGGGTGTTTTGTCAGATTTGGATATAGGTGCTTTTTGCTTGAATAAATAATAATCAATTTTACGTAAAAAAAAAAAATCAAATTGAGAACATTTTGTTGTTATGGTCCGTACTCCTCATACATAACACTATTGCTCTTCTTTCTGCTTCTGAGCCAAATAAAATTCAACATTTCCATGAATTTAGTGGCATACAAATATTTAGTAATCTACAGCAAACAAAAGAAGCACTCTTTTTCGTCAGCAACGGTAAGCAACATTCTTCAAAGAAGTGGAAAATGGAATTGGAGCTACACCGACATGTTCAGGCACACAAACACAGTCACGGATCAGGTGTAGAATAAAAATGGTAGGTGTAGAAAATCCGCCGGGGATTGAAGTGTGAATGATATTATTCCAGGAGTGAGTAAGAGAGAGATGGGGGTGGGGGGGAGGGAGAAAGAGAGAGAGAGAGAGAGAAAGAGAGAGAGATGGGGGT
>OMKY01250826.1:0-11443 GCA_900302395.1 Bregmaceros cantori | reverse complement strand
TTTAAAAAAAAAAACAAATATATATATATATATATATATATATATATATATATATATATATATATATATATATATATATATATATATATATATATATATATATATATATATATAATGTGTGTGTGTGTGTGTGTATATAATGTGTGTGCATATGGCTGTGTTGCAAGTTATAATTGGATTATAACTTTTTGGTTGCTTGAGAGAATAAAAAAGTATAGCCTTAATATAATTAATAATATAATTAATAACATATACATCAACGAATGACAATACATTGATATGATATACAAGCACCAATAGAGATTATTGGCTAGAATGACAAACAGTTCATCGGAACAAAAGGACAGATAAATTGATGATTCAATTGTATTGGCGTCCGCATTAAAATGTTTTGCACCCTCCACAATACTTTTGATTTTTTCCTTTGAAATTGGAACGATTATTTCTTTATGTATTTTTTTGCGACCCATTCGTACAATTTCAAGATTTATTCAGAATTGGCTGGAAAAGGGCTGAGGAAGGGGGAGGAGCGCCATCATGGCATATATGTGATTCGTAGTGCACTCACTCTTAACAGACTGAGCTACTGCGGTGTGCAAAATTGGAACGATTTACACCAAACTCTGCTATTATGTTACAGAAATGCACCAAAATGTAATCACTTCTTTCTTTCGTCATTTCAGACAACTCTGCAACTCTTCAGTTATCCAGGGCACAAACCAACGCAACCTGCTCCACGGCTCCACCCCGGCAATGATGATTGGTTTCTGAAGAGAACAATCATCATTTGAAGGGGAAATTGGAAGGGTTATTAACCTGAAACATATGCTCCACACATTTGAGTGGAGGACGAACCAAACAGGGAAACGCTGTCGATTAATCGATAATCAAATTAGTTGCCGATTAATTCAATAATCTATTATCATCGATTAATCGGTTGCAGCTCTGAAACCTTTAAACGCCCAGGTATTCAATAAAGTCCACCTTCAGAAAGCACAACTAACGTGCAAGATAGAGCGCGGTGCGCCACACGTCGCCGTGCTGATGGAAGCACTCCTGTCAAGAGGCAGTGTCGGCTTGACCTCCAACGCTCTCTGCTCTGAGGAACGCTGTCGCTCGACATTTGCGGTGTGCGACTCCCCGGCCTGAGCCCCCTGTTGTGTGTGTTTACGTGCATGCACCACACGTGTGTGTGTGTGTCGTTTTGTGTGTGTGTGTGAGCATGTGTATGTGTTGTGTGCGTGTCACAAAGACCAGGACGGGAAAAGCTATTTTAGTAACAACGTTAGCGGTAGCGGCAGCTATAGCTTATCTTGTGTAGCCAAGCGTCAGCACACAGCTTGGATTTCTTACAAAGCGTGAAGATATAGATATGTTTTCACCTCGGTGATTGAATTCTCGCATTAAAGGAGCGGTTGCATTTTTTTTACTTTGCTCATATGAAACTATTATGAAAAGAATGTTGCCGTTATGACGAGACAAAAGGGGTGATTTAATTATGTGTTGTCTGTGAGCTGAGAGTCATTGGTCTGAAAATGCTTTCAGGTAGCATTATTTTGTCTATTAGAGTAAATAGGGATTTTTTTTGCCACGCACCAGTTGTAAAACTTTTACATGGTATCTAGCTACAGAGCTTCAAGTCCTCTCATGTACCCAAGTAATGCATTAAAAAACTAGAAGCACTCAGAGATTGCAAACCGGCACAATTTTTTTTTTACTTTTAGTGCTAGCAGTATGTGTGGCAAGCCATTATCAATGCGAGTGCTCGTAGAGTAGTAGACTGGCGAGCCAGAAGCAATGCATCGTCCAAGCATCGCACATCGTTAGCCGTTTGTAGTATGGAAGCCGACGCTGTTGGACCTAACCAATCACTCAGATTTTTACCTGAAAACGTCTCATTGACGTGCACTAACCACGTAAGGAACTTTCCATCCATCTATCTGTAGGTGTTGGGTTAAGTACGATTATATTGCTTTGTGCAGGCACGGGAGTCGCAGCCACGCGGCATGACGTCATTATGGAGAACGGGAATCGTTCACCCGTTAATAACAATGAAGTATGACAATTATGCACAGTTGGGTATCGTTACTTTTAACAGTAATCCCATTAGATTACTTGTTACTTACTTAAAAAGTAATCTGTTACGTTACTTTTTAAGATAAAAATGTGGTGATTGATTAGGTCCAACAACAGGAGCAGGCATGTTTAACATGCCATCTGAAGAGTGCAAAGCGCCATGGCGTCGCACATCACTAGACGTTATGCGATGTAACATCTAGCGATGTGCAATGCGTGGACGATGCGTTGGTGGCTATAATAAGATATACTTTATTTAGTCACACATACATACATGTACAGTGAAATTCTTCCTCCGCATTTAACCCATCCCTGAGCAGCCGCGGTGCAGTGTCCGGGGGCCAACTCCAGATGCTTTTTTCCAAGCTTTATTTATTAGGGTTGGTGGAAACAGGTGAAGATGGGGGGCAGACATGCGGGAAATACGTTGGTGGTGAGATTCGAACCACTGACTCACCGCGCCTTGAGGCATATGCGTGCTTTCCAGCGCTCTGCCTAACTGACTGAGCTACTGGGCAGCACCAACTCCAGATTCTGAGCGAGTACCTTGGCCAGGGGCTTGCCACACATACTGCTAGCACTAAAGGTACTATTTTTTTGTACCACTACGGTGTAGGTTTGCAATCTCTGAGTGCTTCTAGTTAATTTGTGCATTCACAGTATTTATTTACATTTTGTTTTTTATATATATATGTATATATTTTTTTCTTTAATATGTCAGTAATCTCATGAGGTGTGAGAAATTGATTGCTAGATAAGGAACGTGAAGAGAGGTGGGATTAAATAAGCATGTTGCTTCTTCCTGCTCCTTTTTGGACATGACGCCTTGTTTGATTGTTTTGACAATTTTGATTTAGTGTTTGTTTGTTTTGTTTTCTGTCATGTTCAAAATAAAGCCTGAAAAGAAATGGAATGTATTAGAAATTATTTGAATCAAGTTTTTTTTCTAAAAAGTAATTTAGCACTGGAAAAATGTGTATGATGGTCTGATGAGTCTTGACGATACTAAATAAACCATCCCTATCCCCAATAGTGCACTATATGGGGCGAATTTTTCATGTACCCTATATAGTGCACTGAAAGTATTCCACAATGCACCACAAAAAGTAGTGAGCATCGGATGTACCCTAGAAGCAATATAACCGATAATGCATTGCGAGACGTTTTAAAAATGACCTAAACTTTAAAAAAAAAAAAAAAGCACGGCGAGAGTAAATAGCGACCGACCACGGTAAATAGTTATGTAAGTATTTTGACTTTTCTTATGATTGTTGGATTGTATAATTATTTAATTATAATTATATTTTATAATAATTTTGACTGCACCAACTATTCGAAATCTCGGCCGTTGCTGTTGGGTGCACTTTAAATTAGTGCACTACATGGGGGGGGGGGTAGTGTGTAGGGAATAGGGAGTGATTTCAGACACAGCCATTGTGAATTAAATCAGTGACTGCACCTTCTAGAATAAGCATGTCATAAAGTCAGATTTATTCCCATCCACAAGGTGAGAAGCTTGGAAATTCTACTGTCAATGTGTGGGCTGTGAATATTCATAAACTATTCCCAGACTTAATTAAACGTAGTGTTTGGCAAGGCTGATAATAAAGATGCATGAGGTCATTTACTAGGGTCCTAATCTTCAGTCTGACTCTCTGGCTTCCCGTCTTTATATCAACACTAAAAACTAACACACACATAAAGTGCGTCGACAAGGTACATACGTGCACACACAAACTCATTAATTAAAATGGCACACATCGCTGCACTCTTCGCCTTCAGAAGCATGCGCTGATAAGAAAATATCAACATGCGCAGATTGAAAATGACATAATGCGATTGTGGTTTGACCCAAACTCACCTTACCTTGTCGAAGTTGTCGGGAAAGAAATCGATGCATGTAGTTACCTGCGCCGGGGGAAGAGCCCGCAGCGCGCCGGTTATGTTTTCACCCGCGTTGGTTTGTCCCCTCGATAATTGAAAAAGTTGAGCACGAATCTCGATGAAATTTTGCAGAGTTGTTTGAAATGACAAAAGAAAGAAGTGATTAATTGTATATGGATACAATTCTGTATCCTATAAGTAACATTGATCTGCATGAAAAGTGCTATATAAATAAAGTTTGATTTGATATTAACGGGTAAACGAACGGCGTCTCCCGGCTCGCGTGGTTCTCCATAGTGACGTCACACGTGTCTCCTGCAGCTGCCCCCAAGCCGAATGATCCAAACGGCCGACGACATTTTTGACTGGCGGAGCCATTTCCGATCGCGTTCGGCATGTTTCAGAATGAAGTTTGTCTGCTCCCATCCTCTGCATCAGCTAATGAAGAGGTAACTTACTCGACTTTAACAACAAGGTCCCAAGTTCGAATCCCGTCGTGAGCACTTCTTTGCCGTTACATCCATGTCGGCATGCATTCAGTTGAAACGGGGCCTCAGCGCGATCGCATTCAGATCGCGCTGTTCCGCTTCACCGCGCGTTTGCCGCGCGTTGAATCCCGGGTTCGGACCACCTCGATGAGCAGGGCTTGTCTCGGATGATTTAGCGCGGACTCGGACCCGCTTGGCGCATTCATACCAACCGGGACAACTCGGAAACAAGTTCCATCTCGGTTAAAATACGCCCTTAGACTAGGTTTAGGGGTTAAGTTAGGGGTTAGGTTAGGGGTTAGGTTTAAGGGTTAGGTTTAGTGGTTAGATTTTGCGATTAGGTTTAGTGGTTAGGTTTAGCGGTTAAGCGCAGGTTTGCAATCTCTGAGTGCTTCGAGATTCCAATATTACCGGCTACTGGGTATACTTTCAGGTCAATAGCATAGGGTCCTTAGAGTGGCTACACAGCGGTGGTCCACCCGATACAAGAATGAGACCACTAGATCATATAGGGTAGATTGCCCTAATGTGGGCCCTTTTTTGGTAACTTCTTATTGTAGGACAGTCAGTTGCCTAATGGGAGACAGTGAAATGTAGCATTGATCTTAATGTTAGACTGTTTTCCATAGTTTGCTTTTACCATGGTTTCACTGACATTTATTAGTTTAGGGAGGAGCCAGAGCCACTGGAGCTCAGGGAGTGGCCCACATTATGACAAATTATTATACAAATTATAATTTGATATACTCGTTAAAATAAAACATTTTAGCAAAATCTTTATGAGGGGGGATTTTGTTGAACATTCTGCAAATTGGCAAATTAAATTAGTCATTGACTTATTGTTTGCGTGTGTGTCTGTGTGTGTGTCCAAGGTTGAGTGTGTTTGATTTGGGAGGCTGTGGGTAACGTTGTTCTGTTTGATGTTCTGTCTCTGTAAAGCACTTTGTGTTGCTCTGCATGAAAAGTGCTATACAAATAAATAAAGTTTGAGTTTGAGTTTATCATGTTTTTAACACCTCCGTTATGTGAGATACGGTGACCTACAGGTTCAGAGGGACTAACTTTGGAGATTAATAAAAGGTACCTGTCAAACTCAGGTGTCGGGTCCTATTGGCCACCTCTCCTCACAAAAAGATTGGCTGAGAACCCGGATGGCGCCGAGTCAAAATCCCTCTCAAGGTAGTTTGGGGGGGGCTTTTCTGAGTTTATCTTTCCTTAAGAAAGAGAAGGTAGCGTTTGTGTTTTTTTCGTTGTTGTTCATTTTCATACTGTGTCTCCAGCGCATCTACTTAATGATACTTAGTGATATAATTAACGTTACTCCAGAGGATTAATCTCTAAGACTTCTCCTCCAGAACCCCTGCCGCCGGGCACCTCCAGCACCTCAACTGGGTTCCTCCACCAACCTGCGTTGAGACTGAGAAAAGTGTTTATTGGACATTACTCCTGCTTGAACACTTAGAGGATCGTTGTCCTACCGGGATCTCCAGAGACAGTACTGTGCTTTACATAATGAACTTTATCATCTTTTTATTTTCTTTGCGTTCTGTGAGGAACAATCGTTAGATAGTTATCTTGTACTAAGTATACAGCGAAAGGTGGTCGCCCAACCTTTCGTGCTGTGGTCTTGGGTTCATTACTAATTACTTTATCTTTTTTTTTTTTTTTAAGTTATTTTTTCCGGCGTCATAGGATTAGTCTGAAACTGGGTTGAAGAGATCGGGGGTAGACATTGCAGACAAGTTGACGAGCGGAGTTGAACTCGCGACACTGCGGACGCTCCGGTAGACACAGCACCACTAACATGAATGGGGTCGCGTTAGGTGCGGTGTCCATAACCACTGATTACTTGATCTGCCTTCTACAATTCATAACAGTACCATGACTTTGCTAGCCACCACCTCCTCCCCAGCATCCTTCTTTGTTTTACATGATGTTCATTTTGGGCTGCTTTCTCTTGTGTACTCAGAATGTTCCTTACATTGCTTAGGGGGGTATTGTTCTCATCATGCACACTCACCTGCTGGATCATATTCATTCAATAGGCCTGAAGGCTCTTAACCAAGAAATGGTTAAGAAATGAAAACATTGTACAAAGAATGCACAATTAACGTACTTACTATCTGACAAAAAGTCATTACATATATTAATATTTTTTAATAATTTATTTTCTTTTGAAGAAATTATTTTCGAGTAAATTGTCAATTGTATCTTTTCAATTCTCAGAAATTATGAAACATATTCGTGTGGGCCAGTGTGGCTGTTGCAGCAGTGACGTCACAGCTTGTCTTTGGCTTGGCCGTGGCGGCCATTTTGGAACCGAGTCGCTTCCAAGTAGGCCGCCGCCGCCAGGCCGCGACGTCAAATGCAACCGCCCTAAACGAGGTAGTGGTCCCGACGTATCATTACAGCCATGTTATTCAATCAATAGGCCTGAAGAAAAGAAGTGCTCGCGACGTGATTCAAACTCGGGACGTTGGCATAAGAGTCGGGACGTAAATGGCACGGCCGGTCAAAAATGGCATCGGCCGTTTGGGAGACTAATGCGCATCGGCCTGCAGGAGAACGCGGGCACGCGTTCACCCGTTAATATCAAATCAAACTTTATTTATATAGCACTTTTAATGCAGAGCAATGTTACTTAGAGGCTACAGAAATGCACCAAAATTGAGTCACTTCTTTCTCTCGTCATTTGCAACAACTCTGGAAAATTTCATCCAGATCCGTGCTCAGCTTTTTCAGTTATTGAGGGGACAAACCAATCACCTGATTGAAATTGTGTTTTTGATGCATCTCAGCCTTTAAAGTTATTGTGCCTGCTGATATGATGTCAGGTTGATGCTTTTACCCTAACAACACTCGTGGGTTAAGGTCAAAGATAGTGAAACCAATAGCACACACGTTGATAGTGGCCCCGAGATTCTCTTTGCCATTCATACTGGCCCCTGTTCTAACCTTGTGTTCTACTGACCGAGCTGTTGCCCTCAACCATCTAGCCATGAGACCTCAACAGCTATATTATTGACAGTGAGGTGTTAGCCATGGGGCTACCAGCATGGCTTCAATTTGGCGTCACCGGGAGTTGAATGGCATTCGACAGGTCGGCATGTTCTCCCATCATTGTCCTGCCACGACTTTCTACGTACATTAAAAAGTGAAGAGAAGCAAGAAACACAGCATATAAATAATTTGGTTGCGAAATACGGCCAGACAGGTCGGGACACCCAGACCCACAAACAATGTGTCATCCAATCCCGACAATCCATTCTCTACAACACCTACTCCTCTTCATCATTATATATCAGTGTCTGTGTTGATAGCAGAATGTGCCCCAACATGTGTCTTCCTCCAGAGACTAAGATCCGGTGTGTTTTTATTCGGCAATAGTAGGTCGAATACAGACCATGTGAAAATGGGCTGTCTACCCCTGCTCCTTTCAACTTCCACTAGATTTGGTGTGTTAATATTGTATGGTAAATTCATGTTATATATATGTGACTTGTAGAGTCACGCCTCCATTGTCCTGATGTGACATCATCATCCGATTTCCCCTCCCATCCGCTATAAATCAGTGGCTGCACTCAACAGTAACGGCCGAGATTTCAGTAGTGCATTATGTGGGGGTTAGGGAGCGATTTCGGACATAGCCAGTGATCCTGATGTGTGTGATCGGCCATATATAGCATTGTAATGGCAGCTCTGATAAGGTGTCGTTAAGGAATATTTTGTGTCTATGATTACATCAATTTGTCAGGATTGATACAACGTACCAAGAATTACCGGAACATCAGAGTCCATCTGCTGACATTAACCACTAAAGTACATATTTCAAAATCTCACTTAACTGAAGTTATCTTGATCAAGCGGCCTACGGCAAAGTCGTCAGGGTTCTCTTGAAGAAACTTGGATTGAGTGGCGTGATCGAGTGTGTGGGCGGAGCTTGGAGACATTGGCCATCGATGGTCTCACCAACACGCCTGCGGAAAACACACTGACAAATTTCTGACTCAGGGCAACAGCCCCGGCATGAGGAAATTTGCATTTGAGGCCCTGCTGAGGTGTGAAAACAATGAGAAGACGACTGGACTTTATTAGTTAAATTCAGAGGCGTAGCCAGAAATCTAAAACAGGGTGGGGCAATAGTGAATAAGTGTGGACCCATTTTTGACGGGGGGTTTTGGGGGCCTCCCCCAAGAAAATTTGAGTTTTTTAGATGCTATTTAATGCATTTTAATCAACCAGGTGTCCGGCATAATGCTGCACCGACAAGGCACTGAAAAGATGGACGCCTGGCCATCCTACTTTAAAACCCCTACATAGGCATTAGGTCTTTATGTAGGTTATGTAATACATAGGTATTACCGAAAAGCCAACAATTGAAACAACAAAGAAACCTCTGCATAAAAATGTCCTAATGTAACTGTCAATGCATATACAAAAGGCTTGAAATCCAAAAATGCAAATCCAAAGCCCAAAATCGAAAACTTAACCATAAACATGACTCTACCAACGGTTTCCTGTGAATCCATGAAATCACATCCTACGTCAGGCACTTATTCAGACGTGACCTATGTCTATCGCCTCAGGCACTATATAGACAACCGTACGTAATGTCCCAGAAATTCTTCTGCTCCCAGAGCAGGATTGGTATGGTAGGGAAAACGTAGTAGACTCACGCTAGGTTTCCACTATAGAGAGGTCCAGTGCGTATACGGTCCGTATACGGTCCGGATACGGTCCGGTTGTAAGATTGCTGTTTCCATTGTCAACAAAACTCCTGTGTGCGGCGCATTGGTATTCGCGCGTGAACATACATAACGCGATAACACACACTTCATGCAGCCCGCCCCCATGCAGTTGTCAACAATAGCACGTGCAAGCTACGAAGCAGCGCAGGAGTTGAGGTGAGTGTGTGTGTTTGTGTGTGTCTGCGTGTGTTCGCTTGTTGCTGTTCTTGTGTGTGTGTGTGTCTGTGTGTGTTTGTGTATGTGTGTGTGCGTGCGTGAGCGTGCGCCGGATGTCGGAAAAGAAGAACAGAGTGGTTTAATGGGGAGACAGCCATGCAAAGTAATAATATATTCCAAAGTTGCGCGCGCGTGTGTGTGTCACTGCCAGTCGCTGCCTTCGTATTCACGCGAGGCCGCAGTTGACGCGATAGTTTTGACTTTGCCACAGAGCGTCTTTCCCCAACTATACTGTTTGAAACGAACCCCCCTTACATGCACAAATGTGATGAATGCATTGCCGCGCGCGCGCGAGCGTGTGTGTGTGTATATCGATACATAGCAGATACACACACACACACACACACAGGGAGACATGAAGATACAGACTGCGAGAGAGAGACACAGGAAAACAGATTACGCAAGGACCGTCCGTGCGTAATCTGTTTTCCTGTCTTTCTCTCTCACCCTCTCTCAGTGCGCGTGTGTGTGTGTGTGTGCGCGCGCGTTTCCCCCGCCGACCGAGATGAAGAAAGACGCACTGGAAACGGCTTTGCGCAATGTCCAATTGTCCGTGCGTAAAATCACTTTCATCCAAATGTACAAAATAAATATACAAATGTAACCCAAGCCTTGTGCGTCGCTCTGCCTCCCAACACCCGTCCAGTGTTGCAGGTACTGCAATCGCCCATCTCCCCGCCCTCTCGCTGGAATGTATCGGGTCTAGGTGTGGTAAAAAAATTAGCATACGTTGAATGGGTTAAAAATGAATATTCACTCAAGCCTGGCGTTGTTGCGATAAATGCTGCCTCGGGTCGGTCAGTATATCATTTCTACGTGACAGAGACTGTTGTTTCAACAGCGTGCGAACGATGGAGAGGATCGTCCTATTATAATAAAAATAAGTCGTGCTGCAATAAGGCACGGATAAAATCCAAAACGTCTTTCTTTCTTTTCATACATCAATAATATAAATGCCACAATAATCACAGATCAACTGTGGGTACTGGAGCGCACAGTCCCCTGATTGATCAGCGCTGCTGTCAATCACTGAGCACACGGCCACGCCCCCAGTACGTACCGTATACGTGCGGTGAAAAATCAAAATAAATGATTTTCTACGGTACGTATTTCAGCACAATGGAGCATGCTACAACGGTGACAACACGGTTGTTTGCTCACGTATACGGACCGTATACGTACCGTACAGAAAAATCTCTATAGTGGAAACCTAGCGTGACTGCCCGTGTACGGACCGTATACGGACCTCTCTATAGGGGAAACCTAGCGTTAGATCACAGCACACGCAGCCCTGTGAGAACTCTTCCCCTCACAGTCATATACTGCACGCCCGCTTTGTCCTCGCTCTCTCCCCCTTTTGTGTCACCTGTCAATGAAATGAGAAAATGGTGCTTGAACTGAAAAAAAAACAACTTATAAAAAAAAATATTATTATTAATAATAATAATAATAATAGTGCCAATGAAAATTATACATTAGCAGATAATAACACTCTTCATAGATAGCCAGAGGTGCAATAGTAGTGGGCGTGGTGGAATCCAAAAAGTTAGTCCACAAGTGTCACATATTGTTGATTCTGAGTGTTGGGACACGGTAAGAAAGTCTAATGGTTTTAGTAGGCAGTGCTCTGTAGCGCCTACCAGAGGGAAAGAGGTGTTGTGTTGCGGAGATTGTCAGCAATGGTGCCGTGTCCCTTCCTCGCCCTGAAGACGAAAAGGTCTAGGATTGCGCTTAGTTGTAACCCCCGGAATACGGAGCGTCGGGGATGTACTGTATTTTCCGCACTATAAGCCGCACCAAGATAAACTCAGATAACCACAAATCACATTCACAATACCTCTATACGTGCGTGTGTTTAACGTGGAACAATTGCCCGATTCCATAAATGAGCACAACAAGTAAATATATACGATGACTAACTACATTTTTTTTTTTTTAAATAACGGGAATATGCACAAAGCAGTGAAAAACGGTGTGTGTGTGTTTAACAAGTAACACTCAGCGCAAAAAAAATCCACATATAAGGCGAAC
>OMKY01250818.1:0-13095 GCA_900302395.1 Bregmaceros cantori | reverse complement strand
ATAAAACAGGCTGCTAAGATTGGAATATTTGTATTGGAATTCCCATAGGCCTCGGTTTTCTGAGACTAGGCTCCACCAGCCTGAGGCCCACACCAACCCGGAAGTAGGCACGGGCATCAAAACGTACGTGCACGTTTCATTTCTCTAAGAACGTGGCTTGATGTCCCACAGGAAGTGGCTTGATGTCCCACAGGAAGTGGCTTGATGTCCCACAGGAAGTGAAAGTTGATGTACTGAACATGAACTCACAGCTTTTCAACTTCAGGCCACAGAGTGTTCTGCAGGAGGTCGTCTTCTGGCGGCGGCTCTACCAACACACAGTCACACATGAGTCACTTCTCCACCGCATCGTTGAGGACCTGTACATGTCAGGGCTTTGAACCGGTTCAAGGAACGAAAACTAAAACCGGGAACTTTTAGTATTTTCCAGGGAACAGAAACGAAACGTTATCATTTTTTATTGTTCCGGAACAGGAACACTTATTTAAAAATAATGGTAACCGGTTAATACCGGTTTTATTTTGTTCCTCAAAGGAGTGTTGCATATAACTTCAGAAATAAAACAAGAGTATTTATAAAATCTACGATGCAGCAGTGAAGTAGGAATCATTGCGGGACTCTCTGCAGCGTGTTGTTGTGGGTTCGCCCCGACACGCAACGAGACCTCGGCTGTAGAGCGCTACCAGCGGGCCTCTGTAGCGAGTCGCTTTGGGTTCGCCGCAACAAATATTACATAGCATTAAACAGCTGAGAGGAACGAAATTAACCGTTCCGGGAACAATATTTTTTTGTTCTAACCGGTTCAGGAACGTCAATTTATTGGTGGAACACATAACCGGAAACGTTATAATTCTGTTTCTGTTCGGAACGAAACGCTTGGGAAAAAATATTGGTTCAAAGCCCTGGTACGCTTTCCACAATTGTGTCAAATTTTAAAAGAGTAACAATTCCTGTATTGCACAAAATAGCAAATTAAAAATGTTTGGGTTCCTCAAAAATGCACTGGCTCGTGCTGCCCAGTAGCTCAGTTGGTTAGGCAGAGCGCTAGAAAAGCACGCATATGCCTCAATGGCGCGGTGAGTCGGTGGTTCGAATCTCGCCACCGACGTATTTCCCGCATGTCTACCCCCCATCTTCACCTGTTTCCGCTAACCCTAATAAATAAGGCTTGGAAAAAACATTTAAAAAAATTGCACCGCTCTGTTGGCCCATCTTCAGAGAAGAGGTAGTGTGGGTTAGGGTTAGTATAATTATGATATGTATAATTCGAGTAGTCTGCATACTGGAATAACCGCCTCCTTCCTCTAACTATCGGCAGAGATGGCAAGTAACGAAGTACAAATACTCAAGTACTGTACTTAAGTAAAATGTTCAAGTATCTGTACTTTTAGAAGTACTATTTTCTGTGATTACTTTTTACTTGTAGTGAGTACATTTTTAACAAAAATATCTGTACTTCTACTCCTTACTTTTACCAAAACAGGCTCGTTACTTTTTTTTTTTTTGCATTGACGGAGTAGGATAACGTCAATGCAATAATAATATTATATTAGTCAGTAGGGGGGGCTGATGCACCGAGTACAGTTAATACGTGGATTTCATTTAGTCCCGAGATATAAACTAAATTAATCTAGGTTGTTAGTCATTAATTAAACAATAACATTGACAAAGTAACATTGAAAAATGCATTTTACATACAAGTCTTTGTGTCCGACCGCTGTATTTTAGTCCGCTTCAAAATGTATTCCAATCCACTTGAAGTGGATGAGGCGGTGTATATATGAGCAATTTTGAATTGTATTGTAGAACAGGTATGGGCATTATTTTATCGGTAACGGAAAGTAATCTAACTTGTTACATGCTTCAATCAGTAATCCAGTAAAGTAACAGATTCTTTTTAAATGTCAATAACAAGTAAACTAACAGTGTGTCATGCATATGACCAGCTGCTAAAAGCTTATCCCCAAAAACAAAGCTACAAAAATGGGGCAAATCCATCCACCCAGTGAGAAGTTATGGACTAGACAAAAATTTGCCAATTTTGAAATCGGCCATCTTAAAAGTGTCGGCCTCCAAATTCTAGTCTGTCCATGAACCTACCCTAAAGCATTAACACACCAAATCGGGCGACAAATCCATTAGTTCAAAAGTTTCGCTTTGACACAAGCGATCTGGCATGGCGGTGGACACGGTGGCGGCGGCAAACGCAAAACCATTACATCCTCCATGCCGCGCCTTTCGGGGATGCAATGATATCCCCCCCCCACCAGGCACTGTTGTTAAAATAAAACGTCACTTCTTTCCAGGGCTTTGAACCGGTTTAATGAACGAAAACGAAAACCGGGAACTTTTAGTGTTTAGCAGTTAATACCGGTTTTATTTCGTTCCTCAAAGGAGTGCACTTGGGGATAACTTAAGAAATAAAACAAGAGTATTTATAAAATGCAGCAGTGAAGTAGGAATCGTTGCGGGACTCTCTGCAGCGTGTTGTTGTGGGTTCGCCCCGACACGCAACGAGACCTCGGATGTAGAGCGCTACCAGCGGGCCTCTGCAGCGAGTCGCTGTGGGTTTGCCGCAACAAATATTACAAAGCTTTGAACAGCTGACAAGAACGAAATTAACCGTTCCGGGAACAATATTTTTTGTTGTAACCGGTTCAGGAACACGTAACCGGAAACGTTATAATTCTGTTTCTGTTCGGAACGAAACACTTGGGAAAAAATATTGGTTCAAAATATTGGCCCTGCTTCTTTCACAATACCTCCATTGTTAACAGTTCCTATGTGCATCGCTGGTTGAAATTATGATCGGAGGCATGCCCTGTTTGTGTACAAGTTGACAATATTTGCACACCCAAGACAGCAGCGATAAACTTGATGTACTGAGGTCACGGCCACACACGCGCGTAAACACACACACACAGCAACATCTGTTGATGATCTGTGGACATATGGGGCGGTGTGATTAGGACGAGGCCCAGGAGAATACAAATGATTGTCGGACGCCCCCCGGTGGCACACAGAGGACGCGCTGACCCACCCGGGACCCCACGTTGCATGCTGACGCCAAGAAGGTTCATCTGCGGGGTGAGTCCGGGCGCTAATAACGACTGAATGAACTTACACACAGAGGTAGCAATCCACTATCCTCCAATCACCCCAGCACTCGCTGCACAATGTGTTTGGGCTGTTTGCCCTGTTCTCCGAATGTATTTGTGTATTTATTTAAGATACATCCAGAATCCTTACATTGGTTACCCCAACGCCATCTGGTCTACTTCCATTCCAAAGCCCCTGGTGGAGAACTACATCAGTGATGCTGCAAGCTCCATAAAGTATCCATGCCTCATCAGTCAGTCAACCAACGTACGTTCTACCAACAACTTCCAGTCACCCAGCGAAGCAACGTTCCGCAGCTGGAGGACATCTACCTCTGTTCACAGCGGGAGACACCTTTCTCTTTATCGGTGCTCCACTGATTGAGCCGTCGTAGGCTGATCTACTACGTGGAGAGAGGCAACCTACCGTACTGACGATTACGCCTGAGTCTTCAATGAGCTCTGGAATTGAAAGTATAATTTAAAATAATTTATTTTTTCAGTGGTTTTTCATCCCTGAATCCTCTTCCAATTAGACCTAAGCATGAAGTAACAAGAACTCCTGTGAAATTAACTGATTTCCAAGTGTATAAAGCAGCTTCTCTCAAGCTCTCTTCAATGGCATTATGAAATGAGAGAGTGCACGGGACCCACTTTTATTCTATTCCGATCTTGTACGTGGTAAACTTCAGCTGATCAGACAGCGCCCGCCGTAGCTGCGTCAACCTGCTTAACGATTACTATGGATATGACAGCAACTCAAAAGAGGAGGGGCCGATTTCTGCGTCCCGTCGGCGTCATGAAAACCGTGCATGATTGTGTGCACACATCCACAATGCAAATGGAACGCTCACACACACACAATATCCAAGTTGTCAGACATGTACCTGTATAGACCTGATACCTATAGTCCATCAGATCAATTGTACCAACATTCAAACTAATATGTGTTGTGGCTCGAGTCGTCCACGGACGGCACAGACCGGACGACTTCGTCCACACATCACACGCCACACACCTGGCACTGGTTCCCGCATCCCGGCTTGGATCGGTATTGGCTCTTCGCCCCCATATAAGGAAGACGCTGGCCTGGGTCTGACATTGCCCTGGGTCTGACGCGGCGAGATAAAACGACTCTGTTAGTCCTGTGACGAGTCCTGTGGTGTTAACCTACCGTGTGTGCTGGTGGCGACTCAACTCTCTCCTCCTCTGTGTTCACCATTGATCCAGAACGCTGAGCGGATCTCCACTTCTCTCCACCTCTCCTGGTTCGTCTCCCTCGCAGAAGTTGAGTATCTCATCATCTACGTCTCACTTCTACCAACATTCCTACCTCACCGTTGGGGACACTCGTGTTACGTCATCGCATCAGAGACTCTCCTTAGATAGTCTTGTTTGTATGTTCCATATATTGACTCACCTTGAGTATTTACTCTTTCTACTTCCATTAAAGGAGTTTCTAACTCCACTCTTGTCTTGTCTCCTGGGTCCTTATTAGTTTGTAGTTTGTACCATACCAATATGTACACAGTGATTGACAGCTAAAGGCTGAAAAGCCAATTACCATAGACAATCGACTGGTTTTATACTGTACGACAATTTTATACTGTAATACTGGTCTTGGTAGCATTCATGGTTCTGGGTAAATATTCCGACCGACATGATACATTGCGTGATCTCTCTTCTTCTGTATTACTATTGTAATACAGGTTTGTTTCATACCTGCTACACACTGCAAAAGATCACCGTTAAACAACAAAAGAAGAAGATGCTTTTGTTTTAGCCGCCGGGGCCGTCGGTATACTGTTGTTTATATGCGCATTGTTGTGCTTGAAAAGAATACTCTACTTGGAATGTATTTGTATGCTTGCTCTATTATGTTACAACGATGGACCGGCAAATGATCAGTGTGGAGTAGGGCTGCAACGATTAGTTGAGTAATCACAGACTGATCAATTATAAAATTAACAGGTGTTATGGAAATGTGACTTGTAGAGTCACGTCTCCATTGTCCTGATTGGCTACAATGTGTGACATTGTCGGATGTCATCTCCCATCGGCTATAAACCAGTGAAACTTCCTCATGGGGTGGTTCGGCCATGTTTTCCTGCTTAGCTCATAGCTTAGCTTAGCAACTCATTTAATAATTGATAATCGCCAAGAATTTGAATCACTATTATTGTCAGGGGGTGTCATGCTGCACCCGCTATACAGCCATGCAAATTTGAAATAAATAATGAATATGGAAAAAAAAGCCATCATAATTGTTGGAACATTTCCTGTTTAAGAAGAACCAAGTTTGGCTATATTTCAAGTTGACAAGATTCATCTCTTGCTGTGAATATTTTGGGTATTTTTCTGAGGAAAAATATCCTAGCGATTAATTGATTAATTGTTTCAATAACTTGATTATTACTAATTGTTTATCAAAGTAACCGTTAGTTGCAGCTCTAGCGTGGATAGCGACCATGCATAACTCACACTCTCGCAGATTTTCAGTTCGGATCTACTCTTCCTTTTTTTTTTGTTCATCCATGAAAAAAAATCCTCTCAAAAAAAAGAGAAATCAAAGCCTGTTTGTCAAGCAGGTTGGATGGTACGATGACGAATTACAGTTCAACAGCAACAAACGGAAGAACTCAGATGTACCTTCAGATTAATAACACAAGAGACACTGGATTTGAATGGCTGAGAGTCAATCGCATGCTGAGAAAAATCATTGCCAGACTAATGAGCAGTTGCTAAAACAATATTCAATCTTCAAATGAATGTGGAAAGTGGAACAAGGAAGTGGGTAATCAAAACAAAATTGCACAGAGCTTTGCAACCGCAGGAAGGAACAGCAATGATTTATAAAGCCACAGGATTCCAGTGGGCAGCTGGCGGAACTAAATCTTTGGTTAAAAGCAGGGCTTGAAAACAAAAAATATTTTTAAAACTTTACGTTCTGAACGGTTCAGGTAGGCCTATGTTTAACGTTTTCGTTCTCTGAACCGTTCCGCCATCAAAATATTGTTCGTTCTTAAAGTTCCTTACATTGTGCAATGTTAACGCCATTATATTCGCTTCCCCGTCTGTCCACAAGATGGAGCCCCAGATGCATGGGACTTGATGCCTGACAGTGAACGTTGGATGGATGCACAACGAAAATAGTCTCCCAGACATAGGATATGTTAAAATATATAGAGAACCCAAAACCGTTTTTAACCGGCTTTGTGGATTTCATAAAGTTCCGTTTCTGTTCCGGAACATTTGAAGAAACCTTTTTTCTGTTTCTGCTCATCGTAAAATTCCGTAAAAATTCTGTTCATTTTCGGTTTTCGTTTTTGTTCCTTGAACCGGTTTGGAGCCCTGTTTAAACGTGACTTCCGCCTCTGTGATGCGGAGCGCGTTCTCACAGCCGTTTGTTGGGGTGATAATCCCGGCATTTTGCCGGCATTGCTGTCGTTGAGAAACCGAGACGTAAAATCGGGGTGAAATTCGGGTGACAGCTAACCCCCGAATGTTGCGCGAATATCCCGCCAAGGAGGGTAGTCTCAATGCCGGCATCATGCCGGAACTGCCTCCAGTGAGAAACCAAACCATCGTTGCGCCTCTCAGGGTGGAGCAGCACGTATATGGTCTGACACACGCTAGGCATTTCTGCCAATAATCTGCTGCAAAATAAATAAGGAAAAATAGTCCAAAACGTGTTTTAAATGTTTGCACATTTTGATGACGCTCAGCTTTTGATCTTCTATCACTTTGTGCGCGCCCGATTGTCTTCCTTCTTTCTCCCTCGGAAAACACACACGTACAAGCGCACACGCTGTTCACCATCGGACCTCTACAAACAAATAGTTTGTCTGCGCGTGCACGCGCGTGTGTGTGAGAGACAGAGAGGGGGGGAGTGTTAGTGTGTGTGCGTGTGTCTGCGCGCGCGCGCGTGTGTGCATTCGTCGGTAATTTTGATAGCTGACCGTGAGTATGTGAATACTGACTCCTGATTGGAGGATAAGAGACACACCTCTGTCAAACCTCCAAACTCTAAACGTTCTTAATTCTTTCACAGACGAACAAACGCACACACACACACATCACGCGTCACAGAACAGCGGAAGCCAGTAGTATATTCGACTTGATTTTCTGGATTGACAACGTGAACAGATCGAATATATAAAAAGATCACGTTCGCTGGGCGAGGGGATGAAGAACGTGGGTGAAGCGTGGACACGCGACTCTCCACGTGCACGCGGCGCCACATGCACGCGCATACACGTCACGGCACAAGCAGCAGGGAGGAAATATCCAATAAAGTGTTGATCACAATTTACAGCAGCAGCATCACGAGAAGTCAAACGCTGTTTCCGTGGAGCAATTGGCAAAGTGTGTGCAGTAAGAATTGTGACAAATACATTCACGCGGACACACATACACTAAGACACACACGCAGTCGGTGACACCGCTCGTCAAAGGCGTGGCATATGGTAGTGGCAGGATATTGTAAAACAAACAATTCCTGCAAATTTTACCCCTTTACTAGGGCTGTGAGAACAGACACAAAAATGGTAGTGGCGCGAACATGCCGGGATTGTCGACCCGGGAATATCCCGCCATTGCACTGAGAACGAGGCCGCAGAGTCACAGAGCCTTCGGTTAGAAAGCTGCATCTAGCCCCATAGAGTCTTGTGCCTGGGGCTTATGCTCACACAGCGTCCCCCTTCGCACTAACCCTGTCAATAAAATGGAAAAATTGTGCTTGCACCCAAAAAATAACTTGCACAAAACTAATGGCAGATGTTGGAAATACATCATCATCACCCCCACTGCTTCGCTCACTGCTTTGCATAAATATTGATGAAATACCGACAAACGTCAATGAGGGACGAGTGATCACGTTCGTTCCGCCGCCAAAAAGCATCGCAACCAATGCGATGCGTCCTTGGGAGGAGCTAGTAGGAGCGGCCTCCCCCACTCGCACCTGCACAAGTACATCTGAGCATTCGTGGACACGAAATTTGAGACTTGCATCAAATGTGCACTGGTGATACACACCTCAATTTAAACATGAACGAACAAAACGATGGAATGATGTAAAAATCCAAGTGATTGGGTAGGTCCAACAGCGTCAGCTTCCTAACTATTACAAACATCTAGCGATGTGCGATGTGTGGACAATGCGTTGCTTCTGGCTCACCAGGCTACTACTCTAGGAGCACTTGCATTGATAATGGCTTGCCACACATTATTTTTTTGTACCACTACGAAATACATCACTACGTGATGTTCATTGTGCCATCTCTGGTCTAGCCCCCACATATTATTTACAACGCTTGGCGAGCACTATTGAGCCGCAGTGGAGCCCAGAGAAATGTTTTGGCCACTGCTAAATCAGCATAGTGTTCTGGCTCGTCCCTGTGTCCCCTTGCCAGTCGTGGACATGGACCCGTTACATCCATTGACCAGGCAATAACCACCTCGTTAACAGCAGACAAACTCGTTAGCTCGAGCGTGGTCAGTAAAATGGACAGAGCACACAGGGACACTAATGGCAATATGGCGCCGAAATCGGGACAGTCTCTGGCTGTGTCCGAAATCGCCCCCTAACCCCCATATAGGGCACTATATGGGGCGCATGCCATTTTGTAGAGGTGTCCGAATTCTCCATGTGCCCCATATAGGGCGCTGAAAGTATCCCACAATGCACCGCGAGATGTAGTGAGCATCAGATGTACCCTAGACGGAGAAATATAACCCATAATGCATTGCGAGACGCATTACACTAATTAAAACGTAGAAGAAGACGACGCGCTCCAAAACAAAAACAATGGAGGGCGGCGACAGGACGCAGCAGCAACCGACGGCGGCAAATAATTATAAATGTGAGTACAATTGATTTTCCGTGATAAAGTATACATTTATTATAAAAAAAAGCATGCAAATGAGATTGAGTGGACTATATTGTCAGTGCCCTATCCAGGGGCTAGGGGCTAGGGAACGATTTCGGACACAGCCTCTGTGTATGTTTTATTCCTAGCGCTCTAACTCTTAGGGCGGCACGGTGGCGCAGGGGTTAGCATTGCTGCCTCACAGCTAAAAGGTCCTGGGTTCGAATCCCAACCCGGACAGGTCCTTTTTGTGTGGAGTTTACATGTTCTCCCCGTGTCTGCGTGGGTTTCCTCCGGGCACTCCGGTTTCCCCCACCACCAAAAAACATGTTCTAGTTAACCTGCTCCAGACAGTGCCCCTGGCCAAGGCGCTGGCTCAGAATCTGGAGTTGGCCCCCGGGCGCTGCGCACGCGGCTGCCCACCGCTCCTCAGGGATGGGTTAAACGGATGAATTTCACTGTATATGTGTGACCGGATAAAGTACATTTACACTTTCCTGTATGAATTGATAGGCGCTATGTTATTCAAAGGATACATCTACAGATATTCTGTGATTAAATATTTCAAGATAAATGAAGATTTTTTTAATAACCTTTCTTTTTTTTTTTTTTACATCACTTTAGTTTCATTGTTTGGTAACCTGAAATGGCTTCATGATGAAGTAAAAGATATGAAAATTATCGAATATCCGATAGAGTAAGTCACTGAATTGAGTGTCTCTGTGAGGCTGTGATAGCTCATTGTACAGCCACATGAAATTTTCAAGCAGTGTTAACTTACTTATTAAGTTATAAAGGATCAGATAATTAATATGAAACTATGCTGAGAAAAAAGGGGAAGGCATGAACACGGAAGTGTTTAAATGTAATCAAAAATATACTCTGGTTCGGTTTCCACAAAGTTAAAAATAGCCGGTTTGAAGGTTAATACCTTCTCACAGCTTGACCCATGCTAGCCAGGTCGCTCACCTAGCGCCGCTCACAACTAGTCAAGGTTCATAATCGGACGTGGACAAAGCAGCGGGCACGTCTGCGCCACGTCTTTCAACGCGCAGGCATCTGGTCACGCTGTCACTGGCAGATGTCGACGCGGCCGCCGCCAGCGGCAGGCGCGCGGTAACGCTCTCTTCTGCTGCCAAGCGGCACTGGAAGCAGAAGAGACGACTCGGCACCTGCTCTCGGCAGGTAAGTGACGCCGCGGCCCTGAACCAAATCCTGTTTTCTACGCCGCTACCGCATGCGCCCGTGCTCACCTGATCCGGGATCGAGCCAAGCCGATGCTAGGGTCCAAATGCATTTTAAATGGATAGCTGGGATTAAAATGAATGTGTGCGCCCACCAGTGGCCGGTATCTGCATGACAGTAGAATCCTAGAGTTTGCTATGCTATGTGAAAGCGACTGAGCAGGCCTTTTGTCTTTTGCTCAATGGACGTCTCGCTGGAATCTCACTTGTGGCCGGTGTTGTATAAAGTACGAGCAAAAGCACAGCCAAAATTAAAAGCCCTGCCAGGTTTAGCTTCAAGCTGTAAAGTGTTGTCTTTGATCAGCTGATTGACCTGGCAGTGTAACTCTTTTGTACCACTACGGTGCAGGTTTGCAATCTCTGAGTGCTTCTAGATAGGATCTGTTGCCTTGGTAAATAGTTGAAACAAATTTGTGTTATGGATGGTTACTTCAGAAGCAGCACAACACACTTCCCTCCCTGCAACTTCACGCTCACCAGGACATTGTTAGCGAGATATGTATGTATCACGGTCGACTAGTGGACAAGTAGCAGGGTGTTCAACACTCCGAGGTCTCTAAAGCTCGTTTTCCACTGGCTTATTTAAGGCCAGCACGGCACAGTTCACATGCACATCCACACCGAAAATTGCTTCCCCACAAGCTCAAATAGGCCAGGCCAGGTTTCAGGACCCACTGAGATGTGGGTCCAGAGTCTGACTGTGCTTGGGCACGTTTGCCTAGTCCTGCAGTTGGCCTAGAATATGAAGGAGTTCATGAACTATCGTTTGGGTACCACACTGGCCTCACCATAACAACAGGACGGCAACTTGTGAAGAAGGCGGTCGAAAGTGCGAGAGTTGCGTGTTTTTTTGAGAGTTTGGAAGAGATTTAGGTCTGTTTTTGAACTGTTGATGGCAGCTGTCTGGTCGGCATAAACTGGGTTGTTCAGGATTTGGCCTTGAGAAACTGCATTGACATTTTCCTACTACTTTTGATTTGACTGTTGTTATGAATAGGCGTACGGCTGAGAAAATGTCTCCTTGTTGTACACTTTTTAGGATATTGATTGCTTCACACGCACGCCCGTGTCTTGTTTTAGCAAGTTAATGTAGCGCCACTTTTGCCTCGTTTTCTTTAGTTCTTTCCAGAGGCAGTTGAGTTCTAAGCTGTCAAATGCTTTTGTGAAGTTTATGAAAGCGATGAAGGCATGGTTGTTGTGTTGAATCAATTTTTGTCCATTTGTTCTCATTCTTTCATTTGAACATCATTTCTTCTATGGTGAATATTTTGTCTATGGTGCCTCTTCCAAGTCGATATAATGCTTGGATTTCAAATGAATGTCTTTTTAGTCAGGTGGTGAGTCGGAGACATCTAAACCGGAATGTTATCGAAACACAAGAATCAAACCTCTTCATCCACGCCCCTACGTGTTGTAATTTCCCTCGATGGCGCTACATTTCTTTTTCTTTTTTTCTATATTTCTGGATGAAATTTTGCAGATTGGTGGAAATGACAAAAGAAAGAAGTGATTACATTTTGGTGCATTTCTGTAACCTATAAGTAAATCGCTGTGCGGTCATGTGACTAGAATTCCGGGTCCAGGGGCCGCTGGGAAATGTACTTGGCATGTTCACCGGTGGCGTCAATAGCAATCACGCTACTCTACGAACACTTGTATTGATAATGGGTTGCCACACATACTGCTAGCATTTACAGTACTATGTTTTGTACCACTACGGTGCAGGTTTACAATCTATGAGTGCTTCTACTTAAGTTATAGATTCTGAAATCTCTAGAAAGCCGGCTGGCTGGGAGGACCAAAAATAATACCCACTTTATGCAAACAGTTCAACCACAATTTATAGCATTTTTACTAATCCCAATACAAATGTGGAAGGCATTTCATAGAATGCTTTTTCCATGACCCTTTCCTCTTTGAAAACATGGTGAAAGTTGCCAAATGTAACCCACTGGGTCAGTGGCGGTAGTTGAATGGGAAAAATACTGTGCAGAATCTGTTCACAATGAGTGAAAATCACAAATCCATGCGTGGATGGCCCCCTACTCCCTCTGCCTCACCACCCCCCCTGTCCTCCTCCATCACTCCAGGGAGTGGAAAGGCATTAGTTTGAATCTGAGCCAAAGCAAACATCCTTTTTCCTTTAAATTATTTCTGGGAATGTCCTGCTCCACATTGCATAAAATATCATTATCTCCTGAGTGGATTTCTGCAACACACACCCCCAATCCCCCCCCCCTTAAGCGCCCACTAGCGTGACACACACACACACACACACACGCATTACAGTATGTGCACATACACACACCATGCAAAGGAACACTTTCATTCCTTGGTCTATTTCTCTCTTTCACTATTTTTTTACACACATACACAAGTATTTTTCTCTCTTTCTGCCTTGCTCTCTCTCTCTCTCTTTCTCTCTCTCCCCCCCTCTCTCACACATACACTGTCTCTATCCGCTTCTTAAACACAATCACACATAGTGTCTCTCTCTCTCTCCCGCCCACTTTCATTCTCACATACTATTTCTCTCCATCTCTGTCTCCCTCTATCCATTTCTTAAACACTATCACACACATGCTCTCTCTTCTCTCTCTCTCACTCTCACACACACACACACACACACACACACACTCTCTCTCTCTCTCTCTCGCTCTCTCTCTCTCCCTCTCTCTATCCCCTTCTTAAACACAGTCACACACACTGTCTCTCTCTCTGTCTCTCTTTCTCTCCCTCCTCTCTCTCTTCCTCTCTTTCCCCCCTCTCTCCCTCTCTCTCTCTCTCTCAATCGTCTAGCTCTACCCCCCCTCCCACCTCCTACTGTCTTGCTCTCTCTCTCCCCCTCTTCTCTCCCTCCCTTCCTCTCTCATGCTAGTACGTTTT
>OMKY01250814.1:15045-25763 GCA_900302395.1 Bregmaceros cantori | reverse complement strand
ATTAGAAACTATCTTTAAATAGGTTAAAACAGGCTGCTAAGATTGGAATATTTGTATTGGAAACTACCATAGGGCGCGATTTCCGGAGACGAGGCTCCCCCATACCAACCCGGAAGTAGGCACGGACATCAAAACGAACGCAGTGTCCATTTCTATATACAGTCTATGTTTCTGCTACAAAAGAAGATGAGTGAAATATGATGATGTAAGCAACAGAGATTATTTATTTTTTACACGACAGACTAGTTGAAATGTATTCTTTTGGCGATGTTTACCTCCCTGGCTTTCACCAAACAGTAAAGGAAATGCATTACTATAGCACCACAGCACAGCACCCTACTGTGCTGTGGTGGTTGGGTGTGGTTTGATAGAAAGCCTGTACGTAGATGCCACTCTTCGCTGTGGTCACGCTCATGGTTGCCAATGCCAAGCTAACAAGGATGAGTGAAAGGAGTCAAATTAGCGTTGTTCCAAAAGATCCCAGGTGTCTGAACGCACAGTAGGGTCTGTGTTCAGTCGTTTTTCAGTGCCTTGCCCAAGGACTGTCTGGCATGGAGTCCATCGGAGGCAGTATACCAAGCACCATCTCACGGTGCCTTTCCACTGAAGTTCATGATGCTCATCACGGGCGGCTCCAATACTCGTAATCAGGGCTCCGAACCGGTTCAAGGAACGAAAACGAAAACCGAAAACGAGCAGAATTTTACAGAATTTCACGAGGAGCGGAAACGGAAACGAAAAAACATTTCTTCAAATGTTCCGGAACAGAAACGGAACATTATGAAATCCACAAAACCGGTTAAAAACGTTTTTTTTTCGTTCTCTATATATTTTAGCATATCCTATGTCTGGCAGACTATTTCCGTCCACTTTCACTGTCAGTCGTCAAGTCCCATGCATCTGGGGCTCCATCTTGTGGACAGACGAGGAAGTGAATGTAATGGCGTTAATACCGTTTCTCTGAAGTTTGAACATCCACCAAATTATTTTGTATAAAAACGATATCTAAACTTGACATTGCACAATATAAGGAACTTTAAGAACGAACGTAATGTTTGTGTTCCGAACCGGTTCAGGACCAATATTTTGGTGGTGGAACGGTTCCAAGAACGAAAACGTTAAATATAGACCTGCCTGAACCGTTTGGAACGGAACGTTTTAAAAATAATTTCGTTTTCAAGCCCTGCTCGTAATATGCACCCGCTGTTTCAATTCGAGTCGCCGGCCCGTCTAGGAAGGTTGGCGTTAAACCATACCTCCTTTAAACGCTATAGTTATCTGAACCAACTTCACTGGGAAGGAAAGGACAGAGGCAGAGACTCCCTAAGCTGAAATAATGTAATATCAACAACTGCGTTAGTCATACTTTCCAAACAGAGAGGGCTAGAGAGGGTGAGTACAGCTGGCTCCCGCTGCAAGCTTTGACTCGGGGCGAGTGCCCCGTGGGACTGGGGGGGCCGTGTGCGGTCGAAGCTCACGCTTCACACACTCCAACTTTTTCCAACTCCCGCGTCCACCGCCTCGCTCGTTTCTACATCTAATGCCCGCGCATGTCTGCGTTGAATGACATCGGCCCGGCCGCCGAGTCGCGCGGCACCTGCTCGCAAATTCTCGTATCAATGCCGCATCTCTTCCCATCCAATTACGGTACTTATGGTGTTTTCGGGATTTTCGCCGCCCGTGACAAGCGGCAGCGAACTCCAATGGAAAGGCACCGTCAGTCTTGAACCCTCTGGTCGGCCTGAAAGGCCTGTCCACCAACTGAGCTACAGCCAGTCCCAGAATGACTTTGGACTCCTCCGGGATTTGAACCCGGGACGGCTCTCACACCCTAAACAAGAATCGTACCTCGAGTGTAGACCACCGAGCATAAGATTGAAAGCATGGCAGCCATGGGCAGCCTGGCAAGTCAGAACAAGATGCTTGCTCACGTGTCACTCAGCTAACGACTGGCTCACAATTCTTCACATTTCCAATTAATATTAAGGCAAAAATGTCACATGACTGGCATTGCTTTCAGTTGAGGCAAAAATGTCACGTGACTGGCATTGCTTTCAGTTGAGGCAAAAATGTCACATGACTGGCATTGCTTTCAGTTAAGGCAAGAATGTCACGTGACTGGCATTGCTTTCAACGGTACACACTCTTAACATATAGGAACGGATTTACTGACGTGCATGATATATCATCATCTGTGTGCATGCTGAAACCATCACTATGTACGACTGCCTTCCAAAGGTATACTATGCAGAACTCCAGCAGATGAATGGACCAAATTACACACAATTCTAAGAATTCAGGAGGAACTGGAGACCAATGATGCAAAATTGCAAATGTTCAAATGTTGCAGACATTTTCAAAAATCTCTCTGAATTGAAATTAAAAAAGCTTGTTCCTGTTTGGATTTTTGCCAAGTTGGTGATGGACGTTTGTTTTTTTACCAACAATGCTTATTAAAATGGTCATTTGCAATTAGATTTTGAAATTGCAAATTTTCACTACTTTTGACTTTGGCTTACATAGGTCACCCGTGTGGAAAAAAAATATCTGGATCACTATGATGGACATTAAACATCCATAATATAATGACATGACAATTCTAAAATCTTAAGTCAACACCATAAATTCTAAGTATATTGAGAGACTGAGCCTTTGTATTCAGTGAGGCCGGTTTCTTGAGCTCTCTCTGGCTCTAGTAGTGAAGCTTGCAACGTTCTCTGGATGCCCTGGGGGCAACACACTAATGAAACAAATGGACACATAATAAAAACACCTGTTGCCAGAAGCTGCATACTATTCCTGTAACTCATTCAGTGCCAGCCGCTTTCAAATTCTGCACATCCCAGTCCCAGAGTTTTAACATGTTTTGAAGACCGATCGAAAATTAAGTTAAGTTCTGTGTTCTTGTCAAAAACAAACTTCAGACTTTCTGTTATCAGAAATAAAACGTTTCTAGCCGTTTCCATTCTTTAGTAATAGTCGCTAGAACATGTGGGTCTCACTGAAAATACTGATGGCGGACAAAATCCTGAATACATGCAGTGCTGACCCTGTCCACTGGGTGGCGGTACATGCCGCTGCTATAAAGGCGGACACTGAGGCCACAGGCAGTATATGGCGCCTGGCGGTCATAACTGGTACTGCACTCACATTTATTTACTTTTTTATGCGTTAACGCATCTTTTGCAGAAAAACGTGATAACGCGTCTTTGGCACTGAATGACTTAACATGAAACATCAAAAGTACAGGTCTGAAATTGTTACTTTCACTTTGCAAATAAAACTTAATGAGTAGAGTTCCAGAATCAGGTTATTCTGTACAAAGACATCCTGTCAGTAGTTTTATTGAAATTCAGTGAAGTTCTTCAACTTATTGCACAAAAATTATTGAACATCATATAACGAGCACACTAGAGTAGCAGCCATAATCAACATTCATAATTTAACATGACAGTCACTTTATTAAAAAAGTTTTTCTAAAGCCATGTTTCTTTAAAAGGCACAGAGTGGTGATAGACAGTCACTGATGACTGTAGGTTATACATCAGGTTGGGTAGTAAAAGATCGGTAATATGAATCAGATTACAGTAATAGGATTGCAAAAATTAGAAATTACCCCTTTGGATCTTTCGTTAAATGATGGAATCTTGTGTTTGCCGCAGTAGTTCAGTCTGTTAAGAGAGTGCACTACGAAGCAAACACATGCCAGAATGGCACGGAGAGCCGTGGGTTTGCTTCCCGTCACCGACGGACAGCTTTGCCGCCTCCTCCCCCTTTTCCAGCCGATCCTGCATAAAGCTGAAAACGGTCTGGTCCGTTACAAGGTAGTACAATCAGCTCTTGAACATGGCAAACATTTACTTCAATGTAACTTGTAAATCCGCTGAAGCAAGACATTCCGTCGTCAAATATGATGCAACATTCAGAGCACACACAAAAAAATTTCACTGGAGCGGAAAACATTCAATTGATTGAATCAGTTAGAAATCAGAGAAAGAGCCTACATTGATGTGCAGAATTGGTATCGTGTTCCTGACCTTAAGATTTCCAATCACGGGGGCAGCAATTTCATTATGAAACAATTAAGTCAAGGGGTGTCACATAAAAACACTGAAAATTATCCGATATATTCTCATATAGCCGCCATATAGATGCGTGGACTCACTCTGGTGTACAACGGTACTCTCTTAGCATAGTTATGTCGCCATGGGCCCAACAGGGGGTGAAGACCGGAGCAACTAAATTATTTCCACATTTGATTTTGTGTAAGTAAACTTCGGTCGTGTAACAATAAACGAGTTTACCCGCGAAACACTGGTGGGAGTCATTTTGTCCCGCGCTTCTGCAGGTCACTTCCGGTGCCTTATTGTTGCCTATGCCAACTCTGGTACTGGACTGAAGTCAGAGCACACAAAACACAAACGCCAGTTCAAAATCCGACCACTAGGTGTCGCTCTGTGACCAGTTACACCTCACACCACTCACTCCGTTCATAATTTTGTATAAATATTGATGAAATAGTCAAAATCCGACTTAAAGTTACTCACCGAGTGGTCACATGTTCTTCTGCGCCAATAGGCTGGCTGCTTCTACTAGTTATTCCAAAAAGAATGAGAAAATGGAACGAGTTGCAGTGATTATTAGATCATGCGTTTGTGGGTCACAGATCCACACGAGAGCATTTGGGTGAGGAATAGCACACCGCAAGTTACCACCATCCGTTTTAAATAACCCTGTAGGTGTGCGTTCCCCCCCGAATATACATGTTGAAAAATAGCCAAAAACACAGCGAACTAAATGACACCGGACGTGACGTTCCGACAACGGAAGTACCCCCCGAACTCGTCTATAAGGCTTGGGCATGTGACGTCACAATTCGGGGTCTGCATACATTTTGGTATCCGCATCGTGGTCGTAATTATTGATTATTGATCCATTATTGATTCATGGGAGTAGGCATCCATCTGCTGGCGATTGATAGCATTGCTCCGGATTAACTTGCCTTCGCATAAAGCCATGCCCAAGTCCTATTCACCTACCAGATTTAAATAGGAAGAATGTGAAAGTGATTCGTTTCTTCCTCTGTTTGGGTCCATGAGGCTAAGCTATACTAAAAAAGTACTGCTGCATGTTAAGAGTGAGTGCACGCATGGAGGCAAGAGTGGTATGTAAGTAACCCCATACACTGCAACCCGGTGTCGCACCGACACAACCCACGACTCCACAATCTCCTAGGCAACACGCAAATTTGTGCATGCGTGGTCGTGTTGCGTAGGAGGTTGCTGAATAAAACTTAAATATAGATGTTTGGCACGTTGCCCCATGCTGGGAAAGAACAGTCGCTGCCCTTTCATATCTTAAAATAATTCGACAATGATGGAAGAACGAGGCATTTTTACCCTTTAAGAAGACAAACTTGCATCCCTTAAAACAACAATGATGAATTAACCCGAAGCCCTGTCTTGTCCCGGACTTTACCAAACTTCAAACTTTTTTTGGGTGAGTATATACCTTACAAACAAATAATTTCCAGAAAACACTTCAATGTTTTCTATCAGTTGTGTCTGCTAGGGATATTAATGATAATGATCAATCGTTTACAAATCGATTCATTTTCTTACCAATCAATTCAACATTTGTACGTAAAACATTTGATACATATGTGCATGTTGCACCAACCAAGAAGAATTCCTTCTATAGTAGGTTCAAAAATCTCCCTCCGCCTACATGAGCTTTACAAAATTAAAACCATGCCGTTCATCCTTTGTTAAGAACATATTTTGGTCATGCTGGTTAAGGCCTTGCATCGAACCACACTTCATTAGTTGGCAGCGCCAAGAAAGTCAAAAAATAGTTCCATCATTCATTTCAGCAGTTGATTAATCCTTATCGGATAGTGTATAAACCAAATTTTGCCTAGCTCCTACTTCACCAAACGGATACATTTGGTAGATACCTTACTTACAAACTCTGAATAATTACAACAAAACAAAACAAAATCACCAGATTACAACTTGTTTCCATTCAGTTTGTATAGACGAGTTCGGGGGGTACTTCCGGTGTCTGAACGTCACGACGTGTCATTTAGTTCGCTGTGTTTTTGCTATTTTTCAACATGTCTATTCGGTGGGAACACACACCTACAGGGTTCTTTAAAAATTGTGGTAACTTGCGGTGTGCTATTCTGCACACAAGTGCGGAACTGTGACCCACAAACGCATGATTCCATAATCAGTTCAACTCGTTCCATTTTCTCATTCCTTTTGGAACAACTAGTAGAAGCAGCCAGTCTATTGGTCCAGAAGAACATGTGACCACTTGGCGAGTAACTGTCAGATTTTGACTGTATTTCATCAATATTTATGTAAAATGATGAACGATATAAGGGAGGTGATGTGTAACTGGTCACAGACTGACATCGAGTGGTCGGATTTTGAATTGGTGAGCATTTTGTGTGTTTTTTGTGAGCCACCGCGGCCCACTACGACGAGATTAAACGGAACTCATACAGCCACTGGAAGTGTGTTTCATCCCGGCGGGACAAAATGCCAGCCCCCTGTATTTTGCGGGTAAACTCATCTATACCTTTGTGTTTGTGTCTATTGCCCCCTTTATGAAGGGGTGGGGGAAGTTTGCTTACATTATTGCCCTGTGCATGTGTGTCGTGAAGCACTTTGTGTTGCCTTGCATAAAAATTAATATACAAATAAGAGTTTTTATTATTATTATTGCACAGGGCCGTGTTGGAGCTTCAACCCTAGGACCTGTAGTGCGCGTCCGTGGCGTTGGGGCCCAGCTCCACCCGGGCGCCGCGCTTTGCTTTCCGCGAGTCGTAGTAAACGGGCGTCGAGGTCCGACTCCTACGCGAGGGGGATTTCAATGACGTCCTGCTCGATGATGTCCTCCAGTCTGAAGGGACGCTGCGGCTCCGGGGGAGCGTCCAGGTCCCGAGTGGCGCTGAAGGGACAGCACCACCACACAGACAGCGGACCCCCGAACGCTGCTCGAAGATTCTCCATCACTGGAGCCTTGTCCCACAGGCCGATCTCCCCCTTCAGGCGCTCGATGCCCTGCACGAGAGCGAGAGGTGATTAAAAAGGGCAAAAAAAATTTGAATTTGAATTCGATTAATTGACGGTGATTAATTGTTTCCTTGTTTGGTCACTCCTCTGCTTAAATGTGTTGAATGTTGTTCAACGTTTGGAATATCAACAAAGTTTTAGGTTAATAGATGTTCGGGGATACCCCTTTCCAAATATGGAGCTAAGGGCGTGTCTTATACGTAGTCAGCTCTATAGTAATACATTTAATAATATAATAATACAGGTGCTGTGATTTGTGTACATGTGTCCATATTTTTACCCTAAATTAGAAGTGCACGTGTAGAGAACAGTCCCTAATGATGTCAAAGTATTGCTCCGAATAAGTCCCCATGGTAACTGCGAGAAGAGCATAGCCTAGCCTGCTAAGTGCTAACGGTAGCTTGGTTCAGCAACAGTTGGGATTTTGGTCCACACGTTAAATAGGTAAAACCAGGCTGCTAAAATTGCAATTTCTTAAGGGGATTCCATAGGGTTTTTTTTTTCTGAGTCCACACATGCCCACATGAGGCGAAAACGAATAAAGAACTAACTTCACCCACGGGCTCTACTGTGACGTCCATATTTAGATACAGCCTATGACTTGCACACAACAGCCAACATCAACAGACGCATATGTTTTGTTTTGACATTTGACCATATTCTTTAGGTTTTAATCATTATTTAGAAATGTCAGTGATTCATCAATTGATCCAATATCCAGTGCCAGCCCTTTTCAAATTAGTCACTGGCGGGAGTTTTTCAACATGTGTTTTTTTCAAGATAAGAAAATTAAGATAGAAAATTAAATTCTCTGTCCTTGTCAACAAAACGCATGGCACGGGACCTTCAGACTTTCCTTCACCATCAGAAAGGACCTGCTTGTTTCTACCCATTTCCATTCTTTAGTTATAGCCTCCAGAACATGGGTGGGTATCACTGAAAACTGCTCCCTTTATACGGCCCCACAGCTCATACTGGTGGTCAGATAGAGGTACTGCATCCACTCTTTTTTTGGGGGTAATAAAACACAGCGGTACTAATCACAAAAACGCTTTGGCACTTGAGTTAACCAATTCATTTATTACCCGACAAATTTGTACAATACATTTGCCATATTTGTGCACGCTGTCTCCTCGAATACCGGTAATTAACTTGCTTCTGGTACATAATATTCCAATACTTTGGTTAAATCCTAAGAATCTGGTCAAATATGCACACAAAAAAAACAGAACAACACAATGTCGAGCAGGCAAATTAACATACATCTATTTGGCAAAAAAAATGACAGAAGCAAAGCTGGGACTGCATGCGGTAGCAAATAGTACATTTTGTCATCGTATCAACAGCTGCAACAGGGAGCCAAAAAACGCAACCAATTGAAAGTAGGGCTGCATATATTTTTACTTGGAATTGGAAGGAACAGCAATTTCAAGCGATCCATCTTGAAAGTTGAAATCAAGTGAACTTTTTTTTTGTTAAGATCCTGTAAAGTCACGAAAATGTCGTCAACAATGAGTCGTTGATAACTGTTGCACCGCTAATATCGCGTGTTATTGCGCTGCACTAACTCGCTATGATGCACATCAAACGCACATAAAGTTACATTTATACAACACAGAGGCGACGCGACCAAGCGCAACCAGACACCAGGCGAGGGGCGTAGACGGGCATGCATCGCTCCCCAAAAACACCACACCGCTGACACCAACTTCTTCTTACCTCCGTGTGTGACGCCGCACCATCCACACCGTTAACCCCCACCGTTCATAGCCCATGGATGAGAAGGGTGTGGTATGGGAAGAAGAGGAGGATAAAGAGAGAAATGAGAGAAAGATGGAGAGAGAGAGAGCACCCCCCTCCCCCGCCCACAGAGAGAGGCAGCATACGGCAAACATGGAGAGAGAGAAAGAGAACGAAAGATGAATGGCGGGGTCTGCAAAAACAGCCCGAAGAGGCAAGACAGGCATGTATCGACTCGGCTAAAAGCAGAGAAAAAACATTTCACGATGAATTTTTGGAGCTGCTTCCCTTCAACGATTTACCGAGACCAAGTTGGGAAGAACGGTGATCCCTTACAGTTACAAGTCACTTGTAACTACAAGTACAAGCAGCGCCAATTTTTTGTGCTACGGAACAGTTGGTCATAATAAAAAAAAAATCTCGGAAATAGGGGGCAATCTCATGCAAAAAAAAAAAGTACATGCACATTTACAAGTTACACCACTACTCTTTGTAAATATACAACATATTGTCCATTATTCCAGATGAATGTAAATGTAAAATAGATTACAAAAATAACACATGTCTAAATATATTTAAATCTCTCTCTCTCTCATTACATGTATGATGTGATCCATTGCTACCAAACGCTGTTAAAATGTATGCGATTGAAATCAATGAAGGAAAGCCATTATCACATCTTTATTGGCCATGTCCAAACTTCAGACGCACACTCACTACATAGTGCCCTAAATGTGATTCAAATTGACAGACCCATTACAAAGTTTAAATGACAGTTCCCGTTGAGTCACTTCTAACCAACCACAAATCCCAGTGAATTCAAGGAATTGTGGTCAATTGAAATTTGGAAATTTGTTTATTGAGTTCAGTCGCTTGCTGGCTGAAATGAATACTGAAATATGTTCTTCCCTGATCTTAGTTGAGTCGTTACATACTTATTAGCTTGCCTCAGTGTGTTCACTCACTCTGGTGCACAGCAGTACTTTGTTAGTATAGCTTAGCTCCACGGACCCAAACAGGGATACATATAGAAGCAACTAAAATCCCTGTATTTGATTTTATGTAAAAAAAAAATATTGGTAGTGCAACAACTCATATCGGGTTTGGAATTTTGGAAGACCCACGAGACGAATCATCTAAGATCAGGGAAGAACATATTTCAGTGTGAATTTTCAGTGGTATTTTTCTTGAAGCAAATTGAGACATTGCCAAGCCACAAATCACTTGCTTTTCGTTGGTCATGACTTCAGATCCAGTTTCTCCCCATGGCCGCCCAGCAAGCAGTGATGTCCCAGGTGCTTATGGTTGCAAAAATCCTACCCATGCATATGCATTGTCAAGGAGGGTCAAGTGCAGTACACGGGTGGGTTTTCACTGCAGGAGAAAATGTTTTAATCCAGATTAACGTTGACAATTTTCCTTGTCATCATAGGGGTGGAGCAATTAGTCAAATAATCATTGACTAATTATTTATCATTGACTATTTATTATTTATTTAATTTAAAATGATCAGCAGCAAATTTAATAATCAATATCGATTAAAGCTAAAACTACCCACATTAATCTTAATGATTTCTGAAAAGCCAAAAGGATTAAAAGTATGTCATTGGTTAAAAGAACATAAATTATTAAATCAACTGTAATGAGCTGCAATGTTGTTGCAAATGTGTTACAGTAAATCTGTTGAATTTGTTGGCAAAATTGACTATTTCGACTTGACAAGACTAATCTTGCCCCTTGTGTGTGTGTGTGTGTATATATATATATATATATATATATATATATATATATATATATATATATATATATATATATATATATATATATTTTTTTTTTTTTTTTTTTTTTTTTTTTTTTTTTTTTTATATATATATATTTTTTTTATTTTATATATAT
>OMKY01250814.1:0-15025 GCA_900302395.1 Bregmaceros cantori | reverse complement strand
GAGAATAATATAGGACAGTGTCAGTAACCCCTGAAAACTGTAAGCTGCTCTTCACGCACCAAATACCATAAATAATGATGTTTTTGCTGGCAGTGTGCTTATTCACATGCACACACACACACACACACACACACACACACACACACACACACACACACACACACACTCACATATATATATATATATATATATTTATATATATATATATATATATATATATATATTTTTTTTTTTTTTTTACATTTTTTTTAATTTACTTTTAAGTATTTTAAGTATTTTTATGGAGCACCATTTTATTGCCAGGAATAGCGAGAAAGGGAAAAGCAGACCTGCTATACTACGTCAGTGAGGGGAGGCGACTCCATGACGCTGCATAAGCTGTGAACTCAAGCCACAGGAAAAAGATTGTACATATGCTGGAAGCAGCCGTCCAACCGACCGATGCACCACAACACCAGCAGCCATTTTGGCATTTTTCAAGGAAGGAAATCCAAACAGTCGATGAATCATGTCAATGTTCCGCAATGTCTAGTGCAGCGATCATAAAGCGAGTAGTGGTCCAGGAACTTGTGTGGTAAAGGGAACATGGCCTAAACCCCAGTATACAATTCCCAGTGGCTGTCTGGTTGACAAAGAAGCTAGGCCTAGTTTCTTACGGACCATTTGCCCACAGTGCCTGGCAGTTCCTCATGAGCTACAATATCAAGAGATGATCCGTAATCTATAATAAATCAATATTAATCTGTTCTACACCAGAATCCTTCCACCCCCTTCTCAGGTAATTATGTGGCCAATAAAGGAAGGAAGCAACAAGCCAATAGTCTTTAAGGCCCTATCTAGGCTCTATTCCTGCAGTGGAAACCTCACCCGTAATGAATAATGCGGTGTCTGCATGCCGATCATTTACCGAAAATGCTAAACATTTCATTCACAGCACATTTTGGACATCAAAGCTATGCAAGATTTGAACCAAAACGGCGTTCAGAAAGTTGGGCACAGCTGCAACCACAGCACAAGATCTTGTGTGGCAGGTGCAATTTGTACAACAAAAAAACAGTGCACACAGTACAATAAAATAGTGAATGTGACTTAAAATGAAGACCCTTCAAGAAAGAAAAAGTGAGCAAGATCTGCGTACGGACACAGAATCATTCAAGAGTGATGCAGGAATCCATAGGAAGACAAGCAGTTTAATTACAAAGTTCTTACAAATTACATGCACACAAGCAGGCCTCTTATGCTTCAAGTCAAATTTTTATTCCAGGCCAAAAGTCAGGAAAAAATAGGGCAATTCTTGGCATGAAGGCAAGATGTCATAGGTTCAAGCAAGACAAATTTGAAACCATCCAGAGAAACGCAGGTTATGGCGTGCGCTTGCATAGCCGACACTGCTGTGCTTACTGAATGGCAGTCTTGCAATAAAAAGAACAGTGTCCGTCTCCTGAAGTAGGAATCTATAACACAAATTTGGCCATTTACGAAGCCATTAGAGTGTAATTAGCACAGCACCTCATTTAGGTCAATCAGCCGATAAGCGACACATATCCCTGAAGCGTGCTAGAAGCGTCAATAAACCCCATATTCATTCTTTAAGGATAGTGCTAGCAGTAGCTTGACTGTCCCCGTCCCCGTGATGTCTTCATACAAGCTCAACCTCAGTCACTACCACCGACTGATGTCATAAAAGGCACACAAGACCACTGCTGTGTCCCACCCAAAGCCCTATGCTCCGCCAAACTCGTCCATAGTGAACCTTGAAACATCAGCGCAGATTTGTTGGTTAAAAAGGGTAGGCACTGAAAGAGTTATAAATCGTTAAAAGCAGCCCTTACTGTAGAACCAGTTAAAACAGCAGCAGCAGTTTGTTGGCCTCACTTTGAGGACGCAGAGCGAGGAGTTTCCGTACATGTGCTACTAATGGAGGTCTCGGCAGGGTTAAGGATCAAGAAGTCAATTCATGCTACAAGCCTTCGCACGCGCCGGGTCGTGCAGCCCACGCACGCACATCGTCGGCGTCAGGGATAATTTATTATTTGCACAGGACTGTGGAAAGAAAAAAAAAAAACGGTGCAAATTGAACTGTGCTGAACGTTTCAAACAAAATGTCAGGCAGAATTGTGCTGCAGTCAGCAGCAGTGCCGAAGACTGAGGCCACTCACGGCTATCGCTGCACTCCATCATGGGCGTTTCGAATCATAATGCATCGCATGACACTTAGATGGCGAGTTGGGAAAGGGTTAAATTTGGATGAATAAAAATTGTATTTTAATTTAAAAATTAATTTCACAATAATTGAATCAGTGAAGCCATTTGATTGGACGTTGCCAATTGCTTGATCGACTCTGTCCAGAGGTAAAGTGTGATTGATGCATGGTTCGATGAGTAGTTTTAGCTAACCGTTATCTTGTTTTCTTCCCTCCAGAGCTCTGAAACATCTGTCCTACCCAGGACAATTTTTGTGCAGGGAAGAGGTTGCAGTCCATTAGAACCAGTACCTCGTGCCAGGAGAACAGCTTTTTCAGAGACCATGAGAGCAGCTGCTGAATGCCTCCGGAGGAGCCGCTTTCTCACCCCCAGCACCCCCTCTATGTGAAAACCTGAGTAAATGACAATCTTGCTTTGTATGTTGACAGTAGACCCAAGTTCCTTTTTTCTTCTCTGTTGAATGACTGACAAATCCCTCCATGTACCAAGACAAATTCCTAGTCTGTGAGCTTGTCTCATTGACAATGGCAATAAACCTGATCCTTATTCTCTCATATTATGGTCTCTAAGCAGAAGTCCAGAACAACACTAGACCTACAGGCATGTTGGGACTTGCCGTGCCAGGCTAGTGGTTTCCTATTTATGAAAATGACACATCGGCTGACGGCTGGTGTGTGTGATCCCCAAAGGCCACGCACATCAGCAACGAGCGCATTTCTTTTATCCAATCACTGAGCCCTCTGGCAGATCACGAGCTTCTGTTTGCTGACCCCTCCCCACACTCCCAACACTCCCCACCCTCCCGGATGGAGTGTATTAATAAACCAAACGCACAAATGTGCTGACTCCGGGTTGGACCGATGGGATATCACCACAGACAGTCTGAAATTGAGTTTTTTTTAAAAATATAAAGCATATTTAAACTTGCTGCCAAACACTTCCTCATCCTGCATCGAGAATGAAAATGGGGAATCAGGCTGCAAATAGTGTTTCCAATGTCACTAGTGTGTGTTGCGTTTCACTTTGTTTCTTTTTTTGCCAATGTCCTCTTTTTCGTTCAAAATAAAATCTTCACTAATACTTTCTGAGAAAGAATAGAGTAAAACCATTTTGTATTTTGAATATGCTGCATAATTTATTAGATGGTGTACAGGCAGAATTCCCTGAATTTCATGCCATCTTTGGAAGCAATGAACTGTATAAGAAGGCTTACTGCCCCCAAGTGGTGGTAAATGCATATTTCAACACAGACCTTAAACAGCAGACATTACAGCTGGGACCAAAAGAATCTTCTTCATAATATTTAACAGAAAACATCCCTGTTTAGTACAGTAAAAATCCTAACTAAAGGTGTTGCTTCCAGCTGGATTCTGTGAAGAGGCGTTGTCACTCATCTAACTGAACAGACTGAGGAGCTGTGCTAATTAGGATCAGCTGGCTTTGTGAATGTTTGAAATACATCTGTTGTTGATTTTTACTCCAGAAGCCAAAAATCCAAAAATGCTTTTTAAAAAATTGTTAGGTTGGATGTATTTTCTTTTCTTGTACGTATGCTCTCTTAGGAGTGCTGCTGGGCGCAGTTTTACAAGTTCAAACAGTGGCCTTGATTTGAAATTTTGTTCGAGCAAACCATCATAAAAGTGCACATAATGCCCAATTCTGAACAAATGTAACTAATCTAGATTACATATTTCAATTGTTGTTGTAAGGGACTACTTAGTAATTTTGTAACCTGGTTATGGTAATCCAATCAGTTACTAGTACTGCCAGTAGTCTAGTAATGCAAAAGCTTGGGAGCAAAACAGACTAAGACAATTGAAACATTCCAAAAACACATCATGCGATTGAAGACAATTTAAAAACTCACAGATCACATAAAATAACTCCGAAGACTGACGTCAATCGAGCCAATAATGGCGTTATCAAAAGATCTCTACTCTACAGTCATTAAAAATGCTCTCAAAATCGCCAAACAAAGAAGAGGCAGACAACCAAAACGATTGTATGCAAACTGATCAGCAAATGTTCAGGACTCTAGACACAAAGCCACGCGCAACCGCCGCATATCGCCAAGTCACAGACTTCTCTCCACTCCCCGTTAGGGTTAGAGGTTAGCGATTAGGTTACGGGTTAGGGTTAGAAACATCGGCCTAGAGCACCTTCGGTCTGAAGCACCTTCGGTCTACAGACATCATCCCGTTGGTGCACATTCTGCTACAGTCAGAAATAGTGAAATATTATGGCCGAACCCTGGTTATTAAAAGGCAGATTTTCAAGTCATCTTGCTCATAGACAGGAAGGTGGCACTACACCAAAGAAAAAGGAAAAATCTGGTCCGTGCAATGCAAGGATAAAAGCATTTCTCCATCAGTGTTGATGGCGACTGTGGTTTTCAGTCTGTCAGCGAGATAAAAATAAGTCGGCCAGGGAGCGTCGCCGGTGTCCCGGTAGAAGAACACTATCTCAGACACAGCAGACAGGGACAACTACAGCAGGAACTGCTAACCTCCCTTATCTCCAGGTGTCCTCCGCTCCCCAGCTCAAAGAACGGCTTGGCATCGCCGAGTGGGAAAAAAAAAAAGAGGAAAGTGGAAGTGCTGCGGTCAACTTCAGCAAAAAATGTTTGTGGATCTTCTGTTGTTCCCAAAAACAAGCTCAAAGTGGGAAACTTAAAAAGCTGGGATTGTAGTTCTGTGGTCCACCAGTTCAAAGGGCAGTTCCTCACAGCTTGGCCTTCCCGGGTGGAAGAAAATAAAAACGTTGCGGCACAGCGGTGGTTCATTTCATTTAACAAGAGTCCATTTTTTTCTTGTTGCACTAACAGTCTGGAAGTAAGCGTTGTCCAAAAGGACAGATTGTAGTACTGTAGGGTACTAGTTATTTAAAAGGCAATTCTGGACATTTCACCATATATTCAAAGGTAAGGCATATTTTTCACCTTATGAAGATTGATCAAGTTTGACGAAAAATAAAAGATTGACCCAATTCAATTATGCGCTTGGGAGGGCAGTGACGGTTCTTTAGAAGCCTCTAACCAACTGTCTATGTTATTAGCACATAATTTAGGGAACTAAATGGGTGTTATCATTCTAAAATGCTACTTGTGAGTATTTTAATAAATTTTAATATCAAAAACACTTTATGGATTTTTTTTATGTCATTATTCACATGTCATGAAGTTTAAAACCTATGCAATGTGACATTTGGTAAAACTATAGACGAGTTTACCCGGTGGGAGTCATTTTGTCCCGCTGTTCTTAAGGTCACTTCCGGTGCCTTATTGTTTCCTATGCCAACTCTGGTACTGGACCGAGGTCCGAGCACACAAAACGCAAAAAACGCACGCTAGTTCAAAATCTGACCACTAGGTGTCGCTCTGTGACCAGTTACACATCACCTCCCTTGAATCATTCAATGTTGTACATAAATATTGATGAAATAGTCAAAATCCGACTTAGTTACTCACCGTGTGGTCACATGTTCTTCCGAACCAATAGGCTGGCTGCTTCTACTAGTTATTCCAAAAGGAATGAGAAAATGGAACGAGTTGCACTGATTATTAAATCATGCGTTTGTGGGTCACAGGTCCGCACGAGAGCATTTGGGTGATGAGTAGCACACCGCAAGTTACCACCATCCATTTTAAATAACCCTGTAGGTGTGTGTTCCCACTGAATATACATGTTGAAAAATAGCCAAAAAGACAGCGAACTAAATGACACCGGGCGTGACGTTCAGACACCAGAAGTACCCCCGAACTCATCTATAGACATCACTTGTCAGCTTCTGAATGATTAAAAAACGTGTCTAAAAATAACTAACGTAATCTAAAATGGTCACCTCTAAAAGGAAGTAGTCAGTAATCTAACATAGTTACTTTTAAGATTATGGTTAGCATTTAAGAGTTGAATTACCTTTTATAATTAGCCGTTTCAACACGACAACAACGATGGAATGTTGTGTGTCAAAACAAATCCCGTGACATGGACAATTTTATGTCCATGTCACGGGTAGATAGATTAGGGTACATAGATTAAGTACATCCCAAGAATATAATGAAATGTCCAAAAGAAAAAAACAAAAAAAAGGGAATTGCCTTTCAAGTTCGGAAGACGTGGTTAAACCACGAACTGATAAGATTCCTTCTTGCCCGGTTCAGGCGTGGCCAGCGGACTGAACCATGACAGGGAGAACGGGTGGCCAAAGACTGTTCGCAAGTTCATCCATCTGTTTTTTTTGCGCCATCTTCTATCTTCCTTTTTCAACTGTTCTATGCCCTGCAATGACACAGCCAAACTTTAGAGGGCGCCCTGCCACACCCGGTGTGCACAGCACGCTGGCGGAAAAAAGGTTTAGAATAGAAATGTGTAGAAGACTTGGATGCTCTGAGGAGTGTGTACACATAATGTAGCAGAAGTGGTCCAGGGGAAAAGCTGCTGATGCAGGGAGTAGAACCCACCACCCTTGGGACCACTATGGTGCATTGTTTATTTACTTTCTCAATAATCTAGTGATGCCAACCGGGAAATTATGTACACATTCACGCGACCCATTAGGAGCAATTTGGAGTGTCTTGCCCAAGGACGCTCCGGCATGGAGACTGTCAGGTCCGGGATTAGAATCACCAACCTTTCAGTCTTCAACCCTCTGGTCTTTGGAGTGGCCATTCTCCCCAGTCCCTGCGTTCTTAGTAAGAACTAACTAAATTATCACTAACTAACTAAATTATCACAAACGCAGAGCACCACACACGTCATACCAAAGACATTTAAAACAGTAGGCCAGGGCTATTCAACTACTTTGCTCAGAGGGCCTCATTGTCAGAAGCCCAATGGGCCAGGGGCCGGAGAAGATGCCGGACTGCACCCCCCTCCCCACCCCCAAACCCAACAGCTTGTCACAATGCAAAAATCACCAAATTTTCATAGCTTTTATTTAAAGTAGCATACTTTATGCTTTCTCGTCTGTAACAAGCAACATCTGAGGTAACAACACAAAAATAGTGGTAAACAGCAGCAGCTGACTTAAACTACAACACATTGATAGTGCTTCTGGTGTGGTAAAGAACAGAACCTCAGTTTGCCTCAACCCTTAACAACTTTCTAGTGCCTCTGGTGAGGTAAAGAGCAGCCTCTCAGATAAAACATGTTTGAGCAAAAAAAAAAAAAGACATTTTTATTAATTTTTTTAGGATTGCTCTGGGGGGCCAGACAATGGTTGGCGGGTTGGATTTGGCCCGCGGGCCGCCAGTTGGATAACCCTGCAGTAGGCAATACCTCTGTGCTTGACGCTGTAAAAAAAACTTCCAGTAGGCCCACAAACCAGCGTGGAAGAGTAAAGGCTCTGTTATAGCCTATGGAGAAGGATGAGATGTGCCTGTCCGTTCCAGCCGTTGCTCCTGGCGTTTGTGTTTACACCTGCGTCCGTATACGAAGCTACCCAAGAAATCCCCCAGAGGGCGGTGCTGAGTCGCGGCAGTTAAAGCATGCAAAATGCTCGTGACTCCCGACTGCCCCACGCGTTTCTTGTGATATTGCTCCGTTTCACCTGGAGCTCAACGGATTGCTAAGGGCTCGACCTACGGACAAGCTGACGGATGAAACTACCTATGGAACCGGATGAAAGCGTCCGCTTCCGTTACTAACGGAGGGTATAAATGGGCCTTAAGCCGATTCTGCATTAAGTGGAGACAGACAAAAGGATTGTGTGTGAATGTGCCTGTGTGGTCACTCACCGTCTCGTCAGTGCATATGGAGTGGACCTGCGTGCCAAACATGACGGCCGTGAAGATGAGGAAGAGGAGGGCCTCAAAACACAACAGCACCAACATGATGAGGTTGACTGGAGGAGAGAACCAGCTACACTCTGAGACAGAGAGACAGTGGGGGGAAGAAACAGAGGACAGACAAGGAGACAGAGAAAGACAGATTGAACGAGAGACGGTAATAAAAAAGGAGATACAGAGCGAGACAGGCAGACAGAAAGACAAAGACAGAGACAAGTGAGCGATGGAGAGACGTACAGAAACACAGCGAGAATGATGATAAAGTCATTCAATTAAAACATATTCCTGTTGACAGTTGGTCTGTAAAGTTTCCCCAAATCAGAAAAATAAGGCGTAAAAATAAAAATGAGCTTAATATCCGTTCAAGATAATGTGTTAATGAATGTCTTAATATAATTCCCAATTTAATGATTACATCCTTACATTATTTGAACAGGCATGGAAAAAGAATAAACTTCCATCTTCTTTTTATGTTTAATGAAGTAGGGCTGCATGATTGATCAATTTGAGGAGAAAAAGAGTAAAAGAAGGCGAGCGAGACAGCGTGACGCGGAGCTTGTGAGGAGGAAAACGAGATGAGAGATCAGAGGCCAGCGTCAAGTTCACATCAGGAGGCGAGTTTCTATGACAACCAGGGACTCGAGGGACTGTGAAGTAGCGATTGCAGCGTTGTATCAGCGCTAGAAACAATATTAATAAGTTTATGACATCTGGAGGACGCTCCCACTTGGTTTGCTGTGACTCATCTCACGAGCCACACACACACTTCCAATTAGGGCTGCACGGATTAGTCGATTAATCGATGACTAATCGGTTATAGAATTAATCGGCAACGAATGTAATAAATCGGTAATCGCCAAGAAATTGAATCATTGTCATTTCGCCAGTTTTGTGCTGACATTACCCCAATTGGTCCAGGTAAATTTGATATTAATACATCATATTTGAAAAAAAAAATGGTCATAAGTGATGGAAAAGAGGTGAAAAAGAAGAAAAACATCTGAATATTACGGTAAATAATTTAATTTAAGTTTGTCTCAGAGAAATTAACTTGCACATTTGTTGGTTAAGAAGAACCAAATTTGACTAGATTTGAAGTTAACAAGGTCAATCTCTTGAAATTGTTGGTCAGCGTTAACATTTTGGAGATTTTCTAAAAGAAAAAAAAACGTCCAACTGATTAATCGACTAATCCTTTAAATAATCGGCAACTAATCGATTATTAAAATAACCGTTAGTTGCAGCCCTACTTCCAATCAAGACTTGGTGCATGTTCAGACAGGACGCCACGACGCAAGCAAATTAAAGGCAAAACAAAATTAAAAGTACATCACACGGCGTAGGCGCTGTGTGATGCAATCCTACTGACTTCATTGGAACTGGAACTGCTGATTAAAGATTATTTCCCCTTTGGGATTGGTTGCTCATGCACCACACCCGCCGCGTTGCTTCATACCACGCTCCTACTTTGAACTGGGTTGATCTGCTTTATCGACACAATGTCCTCTGAACCAAAAGGTTTCCAGACCGAATGCTGGTTCTAAACATTGTCAACAGCCATTTGGACTTCGAATACTCACTGGTCCAGTCTTCGAAGCAGTACAGGAAATGGCAGACCACCATGGACAGAGCATGGAGTGAGATAAGGGCAATATACATCTGTATCAAGAAAAAAAAAACACAAACCATGGAAATGATTGAAAGCAAAAGTGAAAGCAAGGAAAATATAAATGTGAACCATTTAGGACTGTATAATTAATGACTTATTTGGTTCAGAGGGTTTAAAAAGACATCTAAATACAATGTGTACAATATTCACCGATTGTATACAGCGGCCTGCACATTAAAGACTAAATTAAATTCCCTTTTCTGGGACACAAGAAAAAAATCCCAAATCATGAATCAAATGGGACTCACCGTGAACAGAACAAAGTACTTCTGGTTGTTCTCCCCCACACAGTTGTTGACCCAGGGACAGTGATGGTCCATCTTGCGGATGCATCGCTGGCACACGCTGCCAAACACAGGCACACAATATTTCATACGTTTATCATTAACAGCTGCAACCTATGAATGATAATCAATTATTAGGCTGCCGAAATGCCTTTTCTTCGACGGGTGGCTGGCATCTCCCTTAGAGATAGGGTGAGAAGTTCAGTCACACGGGAGAAACTCTAGAAACTAGAGCCACTGCTCCTTCGCCTGGAAAGGAGTCAACTTAGGTGGTTCGGATGGTTGGTCTGTTTAGGATGCCCATTGAACGTCTAGTTGCAGCCCTGTCTGTGAACTTTGTACAATTGACAACAGCAATGAACCTGGTTCTTAGTATCCCAATCTGAATGTGTAAACAAAGAAACTACAACTCAACAGACTTACAGGCAGGGCTTTGACCCGGTTCAAGGAACGAAAACGAAAACCGAAAACAAATAGAATTTTACGGAAGTTAATGAGGAGCGGAAACGGAAATGAAAAAAGATTTCTGTTCCGGAACAGAAACGGAACATTATGAAATCCACAAAACCATTTAAAAACGTCTTTTTTTTCCACAACATTTTCATTCTCTACATGTCCTATGCCCGGAAGACTATTTCTGGTTCTGCAGCCATCCAACTTTCACTGTCAGGCATCAAGCCCCATGCCTCTGGGTCTCCATCTTGTGGGCAGATGAGGAAGCGAATGTAATGGCATTTTAAACCCAGTTTCACATTAATTATTGCACTGCAAGTTTGATGGTCCACCAAATATATTTTGTATTAACTATATCTAAACTTAACATTGCACAATATAAGGAACTTTAAGAACAAACAAAATCTTTGCGTTCCGAACCGGTTTAGGAGCGTTATTTTGCAGGTGGAACAGTTCCGTGAACGAAAACATTAAACATAGGCCTGACTGAACCATTCGGAACGGAACTTTTTAAAAAATAATTTCGTTTTCAAGCCCTGCTTACAGGTATGCATCAGATCTACAGCACGTCTCCAGTGCTAGCTAACAATGGCCGAGGGGGTGATGGAACAGACAACCACACTTTATAGATTGGGTTTGATTTCACAGTGGAGATGCTGTCCCTGCGAGGTCTTTGCCTGGCAAGCCAGAAAGGCATGCATGCGACAACGTCCCCGCACCAATCAGAGCCTCAAGGCAACCTTGACGAGGCTGCTAGGTGCTTTGATGCCTATTTGAGTCCTCGAGTCCTTGTTTGTCCCCCCAACTACTGCAAAGTGCACAGCGGCGTAGGAGTGGCCAACACGTAAGCTGTCATTGGGTAAAGGATGAGGAAATAAAAATAAAACAGAAAACAAAAACAGAGAGAAAACATTATAATTTCCGAGGCAATGTAAAAAGGGGAGGCACCCGGGCTCATTGTTGACCCAATGTTCAATCTGGATCCAAAACAGGTTTTTTTGTAAATGTATTGAGCAGGAATCCCCAATCGATAAAGTGTGGAGTCGCCCCTGGTGTTACCGGCGTGCTCTGGGACCAGGAAGAGCACAGCAGCGCCCATATTTCATGTTGTTGCTATTGCATCACTGTGAGAACTGATGACATCATAATGTCAAATTGTTATATGCCGCCACAGTAGTCGCCTGTTGTAAAACCGGCATGAGATGGAAGCGATGAGAAGAACATTGGAACCAATGATGACCAGCATAGATGCTCAATTGTAGAAGACAGGGCCAGGGGACCTGGCAGGTGATGATCTTGAGTATACGCCCTGGCCCAAAAGGAGTGGTGAGAAGAGGACCATGGCTGTGTATTGGATGATATAGCAAAGTTTAACCCCAGTGTGAGGACGGCAAAATGGATGTTGATGTGGAGGGAGGGCAGGCAAATCCCAACTCTGAGTGTCATCCTAGAGTATTATGTGCCTGTATTACCCAACCAAGTTCACATTCCAGCAGTGGGGCCCAGCACCTGTCCCACTGGGCCACTGGTACTACTACAGTTAGTCGTGGCTACAACGTGAGCGAACTGTGCCATCAAATATCTGATTCCACTCCATTCGGAGTATTGCTTCGTCACCCTGAAGGGTGTGCCGTGGAAGTATGGTTGCCTCGTGGCTCGTACACGTTCATTTATGGGTGAATGTTACTGTTCCTCATCCATTGGGTGTCTCGAGTCCGATTTACATCTTGTAAGGTGGGATCAGGCATTTTTGTGACATTGTTGGCATTGGTCATTCAGTGCTTTGAGCACTGCCCCCTGGCGGTCAGAAGGGATGACATAGAATGAAAGTTACAAATGTAACTATGATTCTATGAATCCCGAATGACTGCCAGGGATTCTGGTCACTCAGAATCCTCACTTTTTCTGCGAGAAGATTTTGCGAGAACCGAGCCCTGAGTGAGTTCCAGTGATATGCAGCCCTACCGAGTCACCCACTGGGTCACAGGTGATATTTCTGGTACAAACACTCAAAGAGGACATTCAGTGCTTTCAGCACCGACCCGTCATTCGGGAATCATTAGAATCGTAGTTACATTCATAACTTTCATTTTAAATTAATATTTTAAAAATTAGGGTATCAAAACAAACCATCGGCAAAACTCAACCGGTTAACAACTGTGTCCCACCTGCAGTGATGTGCCCTGTCTGGTTTGATGCTGCTGCACTTTGGACATTTGTAGATGACCTGTCCTGGCTTCAGGTGCAGGCTCTCAATGTACTCCTTGGTGGCGTTGCCTCGAGGGACGGCGCCCTAAAACAACACATCCACACGGCAAACGACCTTTATTGCGTTGATGTGAAAGTCATGTAGTATGAAAATGATTAAATTAATTATATCTCCGAAACACGGACTCGGCCCTTGCTGTAACTTGAGTCGACTATATTTGAGTGCACTGTGTTGGGAGTAGGGGATAGGCAGCGATTTCGGACACAGCCAAAGAAAATTTAATAATGCATTAATGAACATCCCTATAGGCTAGTGCCACCCATCCAACTTCACTGGCTCCAGCAACACATCTATAGAAGCTATAGAAACATCCTACTCAACTACAAAGCTCTCCACACAAGTCGCTTAGTCACTTAGTAGGGTTACGGATTAACCCTAAGCCTAGCCCTACTGTGACTCAACGACCTGCTCCCCTCCGCTCCAACCTATCTCAGTGACCTCCTCCAGGAGAACATTCCCTCCCACACCCTTCACTCATCCTCTTCTGGAGACTCACCCCCACATTTCACCACAGCAATGCACATAAGCGGTACGCAGGTACGCATGTGTGTGTGTACGTACGTGTGTGTTGTGTTTAAGATTTCCCCCGGGGTATACAGCAAATGCGACAAGCATCTCAACTTTGTGTGCCTGAACGCGGGAGCGCTACTGTCAAATGTTACTCAACGTGTAGTGGGTGCGGTTATCTGGCTATTGGGACTTGGTTTCGGGCTAATTTTGCGGACCTGTTGTGATTTTCTACACCTCAGCTAAAACGTTGTGTTGTCCAACGCCAGTTAACAACTGCAACGCATCTGTTGTGTCCGAGTGAGAATTCATCCCTTGGGCGCCGAAGTGTGCATGCCAAACGCGCGGACGCCGTGTCGAGTGGAAAACGAAGGTAATCCACTTCCAGCAAATCGATAATTCATTCAAAAGAAAGAAAAAAGTTTCAAAAGTAGTTCGCTGTTGGACTTCCCGCGGTGCTCGTTACGTCTCAAGCATACAAGCTCGATGGCTCACGACCGTAGAGGTCGTGAGCCATCGAGCCCCCACTGTAAACACAGCATGATGCGGGCAACATTGCCCCTAGACATAGAATATTTCGTCCGGATCAAAATTAAAGGCATGGAAAAGAAATTGAGCGAAGAATAAAACAAGAAAAAATAAAACGGACTAAGTAATAAGAATATGATATTTAATGTTAATGACAACTAGGGTCAAGGAAGCCAAATAAAATTAAGTTTATACTATATCAAAATACCCACAAAACAATAACTGAAAAAAGGTGCATACCAAAAACTTTCTGCTGGTACTCATATGAGTAACTGTGCACCCCTATCTATGGGCGACCATAGTACAGTCTAAGTCCATTACTTCATTCAAAACCGACGTCCTTATTTAACCTGGCATACTCAACGTAAACAATGTTTGTTTATCTCTTCTATTCTGTTGTTTCTTTTTGTGAGGTGACCTTGAATGCCATGAAAGGTACCTCCAGGTAACATGTTAGTGCGTGCCACTCACAGGGTCGGTGCACATGGCTCTGAAATGCGAGGCCAGGGCCATGAAGGCCAGCAGGTTGAACAGGAGCCCGTTGAGAAGGCTGTAGGCCAGGTTGGGCGAGGGCAGCAGCATGCAGAACACCACCACAAACTCAGCATACAGCACCAGGACCCATGTGATCACTGCGCACGCCATGCCGCACGCATCTCTGGGACAGGGGGAGAAACATGGATAGGAATTACACGCCACACGTACTAACGCTGGTGACCCATCAGTTTTTTAGGGGTTCACTGAGTGGTCCTAGGACACTCGGAGTAGACACTTTACTTGGCATGGAGCCTGTCTGAGCCAGGGGTCGAACCACCAACCTTTCTGCCCTCTGGAAGACCAAGGAGTTCAAGGGATTACAAGATTTGTTTTGGACATATGACCATATTCTTAGGTAGTGCTGCATTAGCGCTGTCCCGATCTTCTAGTCAGTGAACGGAGGCCACTCAGACCTTTTTCCACAGACCGGGATTTGTAATTTTGTCACGATCAGGATCGATACAAATGAGTCAGGGAAGCTTTCCATTCCCGGAACTCCACTCAATCACAATATTATCACTATCCTCTGCAGAGGCACACTACTGTGGAATGGACTGAAACTCATACTCTGTAGAGAACTTTAAAGTTCTACTCTACTGATATCTAATATTGGTTAGGGATATCGCAAATAACAGAGCATAAGCAGATTAGCAGACTATAAAATTCTGCTCTAGTGATACCGCAAGCAAACTTCTTCAGTGCATTCGCCGTTGATGCAAACCGAGTAGTAATCCACTCTGTACACAACACAAACACAATCGCCTCACGACTGCCCAGAAACGATAATA
>OMKY01250812.1:0-10461 GCA_900302395.1 Bregmaceros cantori | reverse complement strand
GTATCACTAGGTACCCCACGATACGATCACGATATTTTACCCACGATAACGATAATATCACGATACAGCGATTCTACGATTATCGATATATTGCAAGAAATTTCACCCACGATACATCACGATATCTGTGTCAAGATAGACCATATATCTCTCCACCCTTTTGTGTGATGGTAAAATGGTTTGGCCCAAAGTGGGCGTGTGCTCCGTAGCATTGGCTAGCGCTAGCAGCAGTTTGTGCCTCCTTGTGTCTTTTCTGAACTTTATTTTACTTTATCCGCCTAGCGGATTGGTAGCGCCTGTTGGATGTCTGTTCGCGGAGCCTTCTCAGCTGTGGGGTTGTCTGTGGCGTGTTGTGTCTGTTTTCGCCCGGCACGGAATGAGTCTTCATCGGCTGCAGCCACAGGGTGCTGTGTCTTCCCAACACGGAATGAAACTTGTTGTACCACGCGCGTTCTGGAGAATATTATTTTGTACGAAGCGTGTTGTGGATACGGCAACGAGTTCTCACGGCGCTGCCGTGGACATTTAGTAACAAAATAATCTCCACAACACGGAGCGAATACCCGCCGTGTTGTGGAGATTATTTTGTTACTATATATCTTTTGTTACTATATGTGTATAGATAATGGCTCATTTCTGTACCTCCATGGTGTAGGTCTTGCCCGAGCCTGTCTGTCCGTAGGCGAAGATGCACACATGATAGCCATCGATACAGGACGTGACAAGTGGCTCGATCTCTTGAAATACCTTGATAGAGCAAAATCGTCACACAGACACACATGCACACATAGTATAACTAATATGAAAAAAAATGGAAAACACCTTAAATCTGCATTCATCATGCTATTAACATGAGTAAGAATAAGTCGAGATAATGTGAGAGCAACGCTACCAGTTAAACAGATGTTTTTTAAAGTCATTTTTCCCACGTAAGCGCTTTTTCCCCATTTTATTGACAGTGTTAGTGCGAACGTGGAACGTGAGAGACCAGGCGAGAGCCTGACAGAACTGTCGGCGAGGGCCGAAGAACTTGCAACGCTGCTCGTATGCTGCCTGGATGTGGGTGTCTTACCGACGGCGTAAAAATCTAATCCGTCACGCCGGCGCGGGTGGCTCGTGGCTTTAAACGGGGCAGGCCCAGCGTTCCCATCCACTCGGTGGGGAGTGTGGCTGGGGTTTGCAGACAGTAGTTTGGTTGGCGGAGATAAAAAGTGCCCCCGGACGTGCCTCATTGTGCTATCAGCCAGCGCTCTCAAAATGTGTTGGTGAGAGATGCTATGCTGTGATGGACTATACAATGCGACGCCACCAAAACGATCAATCCCTACAAAACCTTAGCCCCTAACTCCTAACATAACCCTAACATAACGCTAACCCTAACCACTAACGTTAACCCTACCCTCCTAACACATAATCAACCTCACCATAACCCCTAACTCTAACCCTAGCCTCCTACTCTTAAATGTTACCTAACCCTAGCATAATGAGCGGATCGTCGCACACCAGACACCAATCAGAGCGGCTCCTTTCTACAGTTCCGGTGTGGATGTTCTACAGCGCACCTATTGGTGGGGCATGTGTATTGCATCGGCTCAGGGAGCCTCTGCCCGCGTGGTGTAGACGCCAGAGAATTTTACACCCCCCACTCTACGGACGCAAGCCGATCTCACATGTCCTGCATGCTGTGGACGGCCTCTAATTCGCCATACTGAATATACATGACAGCAGTACACAGTAATTTTAGTTGGGCATGGAACAACTCTCTCAAGATCAACTGGTAATGAACAAGGCCAACACAAAAATAAAAACAGCACATAAGTAGCATTGGCAAAGAATCAGCATACGTGAAATGTCAACATATCAAGCAGGGCTTCCCCCTGCATTCAGTAGCATCACTGCACATGGGAAGGAGCTGTTTCTCAGTCTAGAGGTCTTAGTATGCAGGGCTCTGTAGCGCCTTCCCGGGGAACGGGGGAGGAAAGGTGGTGTGCAAGGCGGGAGGGGGTCTGCTACAAACTTTTTAGCCCGGTTCCTCACTCTGTCCAGGAAAAGGTCCTGAATGGACATCTGACCCCTTTCACCCTAGTAGAGCTCTGAGGCAGGCGCCTCAGAGTTCTACTCACCAGAACTGCCAGATAAAGGAACAGTTTTTTCCCCCTAGCTGTCTCCCTTCTTTTTTTTTTAAAGTTATTTTTTCCGACGTCCGTTTTTCCATCTTTATTGGATAGGATTAGTCGGAAACTGGGTTGAAGAGATCGGAGGTAGACATTGCAGACAAGTCGACGAGCGTAGTCGAACTCGCGACACTGCGGTAGACGCAGCGCCACTAACATGAATGGGGTCGCGTTAGGTGCGGTGTCCATAACCACTCGGCCAACGCGGACCACTGTCTCCCTTCTTAAAAGTACCAGCCATCTCACATGTCGCACTGCAGTGTGAGTGGCCGTTTCTGGCCCCCCGTACACTGCTTTTGTGAATTTTTAGCAATGTCACTTTATATTATATCGTATTTTATTATATTCTATTACTTTTACTGTGTAATATTATTGTTTTTTTTTATATTTCTGACAGTACACTACTGTATATACTGTATATATTTTTTTCTATTATGCTGTAATTTTTATTGCAGTATTTTTTCACAGTGTTGCATTTTTACTTTGTTATATTTACTATACCAGGTGTGAACCAAATGTCCGAAGTCAATTTCCAGTGTGGCAATAAAAGTGATTCTGATTCTGATCAGGATGATCACAGCCAAAATGCAGCTCAATTGAAATAGAAAAACGCACGACTCATTGGGTTCCTTGGCATCTAAGGGTTAATAAGTGTTGCCAAATAAGTGTTTACCTCCTCCTGGGAGGCCTGTGGGTGGAACACTCGGTCCAGTTCGAAGCCCCGAGCCTTGCCCTTGGTGGTGACGTCCACAGCAGACTGGTTGTTCGGGTCAGTGCTCACCACCACCGCCCCACCGTCTTCTCCCTGCTGGTCCTCTTTCAGCACCGGCTTCACCCGACACAGCACACGGATGTTGCCTTGGGTAGTGACAGATCACAAGTAATCAGATGACAATAATCAGATTAAAGCAGAAATTAAATATTACAGTTCATCCTTTTCTGTAATATTGAGAATTAAAACCAGAGCGATTCAACACCACCTCTGAGCCATGTCCTGTATCTCTCTCCACTTGCCTCTGAAAGAATGCTAGCATTGAGTAGCCATGATACTGGCTAATCTTATCTTTTACATAATAACTATTTTTTATTATTAGTTATTTTCTCGACTTAAGCTTCAATTTCCATTTCATCGACAAGGGTTTGTTTCAAAGTTGATCGCAGACATCCCAGAAATGCCTGTGAACTAAGTGACATGTACTGGGATTGCAAAGTTTGTTTATTTTTTCAGCCGCAAGTGCTTATTTTCATTGACAGTGTGAAAGGGGATGAGAGAGAGCAAGTAACATGACATTGGCTGTGTCCGAAATCGCCCCCTAACCCCCATATAGGGCACTATATGGGGCGCACGCCATTTTGGAGGGGTGTCCGAATTCTCCATGTGCCCCATATAGGGCACTGAAAGTATCCCACAATGCACTGCGAAATGTAGTGAGCATCGGGTGTACCCTAGACGGAGAAATATAACCCATAATGCATTGCGAGACGCATTACACTAATTAAAACGTAGAAGAAGATGACGCACGCTATCAAAAACAAAAACAATGGAGGACGGCGTCAGGACGCAGCAGCAACCGACGGCGGCAAATAATTATAAATGTGAGTACAATTGATTTTCTATGATAAAGTATACATTTATTATAAAAAAAAACATGCGAATGCTACGGCCAATGCCGACAGGCAATGACGTCACTGTGTTACAGCGTTTGCCCGCTATGCCACGCTTGCCCGCTATGCCACGATAGGCAAAGTTTGATTTAAATGTTTTTACCTTTGAGTTCCACCAGCTGCTCATGTAACTTCCTGCGAAGAGCTACTTCCTTCCTGTACTTCTCCAGAAGGTCTTTGTTGGCCTCTGACAGCTCATGCAACGCCACCATGATCTATGAATATCCAACAGAAATACTTCTATGAGCAATAACAGACGAGGTTTCTTGCAATGTACCTTTTTTGATTCACATTTTTTTGGGCCACAAGCACCATTTTTATTTACAGTCAGTCTCAGAGTATAAATACAGCTCTACATTGAGCAACTAGCGATCTTTTATTTCTTTGTGAACGCAGGTAGCATGGTTCAGCACCAAAGTTATGTTTGAGTTGTGAATACGTTGTTACCTGCATCAACCAACCTCTTTTTGAATAGTAGACAATAGTTGACGATTTATAAATTTCATCGGCAACTATTTTAATAATTCATAATCGTCAAGGAAATTGATCATTGTTATTTGCGACAGTTTTGTGATAAGGCTCCCTCATATTGGTCGATCCAATTGTGATATGTTTTGAGTTAGTTTGTGAGAATACAAAATATCGAACATGAATATAAAAAAATATTACAGTAAAAATTAATAGCAAAAATGTTGGTGTTAGAATAAGTAATTTCATTACTGTGCATTTCTCAGTTAAGAAGAAGCAAAGTAGACTATATTTCAAGTTGCCAAGGTTCATTTCTTGTAGTTTAGGTGCACTGTGAATATTATGGGTATTTTTTTCAAAAATATCCAACTGATTAGTGGACTATTTGTTTAAAAAAATGGGCAACTAATGGACTACTAAAATAAGCATTGGTTGCAGCCATAGTATTAAATACAGAGATGCTGCACCACCCACCTGTTTCTTGGCATCGCTGATGGCTGCAGCGTAGAAATCAGAGAAGTTGCGGACCTGGCTGCGCAGACTGGCGTAGTCGGTTTGCATGGAACGCAGCGTCGGAGGGAGAGCTGACAAGCGCTTCTGCAGACCTGTGCCAGAAGGCAATCCAGCATTATTTTGAGTTGAATGTAGAGATCTGCATTGGCATTGGGACCTGCAGGACCGTGGACTTGTGCGTGTGTGTCCTGCACACGTCCTACCTAGGGTGACCAGATGAAGTTAGCTGAAATTTGGGACGGGGTGGGTAGGGTGTATGTGTGTGTGCATGCACATGCATGCGCGTCGGCAATGGATCTCGCTGATACACGCGTACATTTTTTCCTCCTCTTTTGTTTTGGTGTGTTGGTGACACGGCGCAGTCTCGCACGTTAGCTGCGTGTGTGTGTGTGTAAATGTGGACGCGCTGTATAAGACACACACTGCGCGATATGCACAGGCTCGGCATGCAATCACTTAACATATGTGGGGCAGCGCAAGCAGCCTCGCGGCGGCAGTAGCAAATAGTTTGAGATGTGTACCTGGGGTTAAAAAGTTATTATTTGAGACAGGTTTAAATTTCGGGACACGCACAGCCAGATTCGGGATTCGGGACAAAAGCTTAGATTTCGGGACTGTCCTGAGTTTTTCGGGACATCTGGTCACCCGGTTCCTACCACAGTTTGTGCACCACTGATCTATGCAGCTGACTGACCGTGGAAGTGCTGTTGCAGGTTGTCTAGTTGTTGTGGAGAGCAGTGGGAGGCCGCCTCTACCACTTGGTCTTTCTTGGCCTCCAGGTGACCGATCTCCTTCAGTAGCTGTTCTCTCAGTTGGACAACCTCTCGTTCATAGGCTGCGATCTTCAAAATTAAAAAAAAACCACAAAGACTAGCTCGGTGCCTTGCCAATGTTATTGAAACACTTCACAAACACATCACCCTGATGGTGAAATTCCATTGCCATCGCGTACAACACCAGACAACCAGACAATTAAACACAGCACCACACACAATACAATACAGGAAAAACTTATATCGCTCTATGCCTGTTTGTCTGACCATGAAAATGTCTGCCGCCCCGAAGTCGCAACGTCACACGGCCAAGCAGGGCTTGAAAACGAAATTATTTTTCAAACGTTCCGTTCTGAACGGTTCAGGCAAGTCTATGTTTAATGTTTTCGTTCTCGGAACCGTTCCGCAACCAAAATATCGGTCCTGAACCGGTTCGGAAGTTTGTTCGTTCTTAAAGTTCCTTATAGTGTGCAATGTTACGTTTAGGTATCGTTTATACAAAATATATTTGGTGGACTTTCAAACTTCAGTATAACTGTATTAAAGTGAAGACCGGGTTTAAAACGCCATTACATTCGCTTCGTTGTCTGTCCTCAAGATGGAGCCACAGATGCTTGCTGACTGACAGTGAAAGTGGGATATGTTAAAATATATAGAGAACAGGAAAACATTTTTAATTTTTTCACTATGCTCTGTTTCTGTTCCGGAACAGTTAAATAATTTTTTTTTCATTTCTGTTTCCGCTCCTTCTAAAATTCCGTAAAATTCTGTTTGTTTTCGGTTTTCGTCTTCGTTGCTTGAACCGGTTCGGAGCCCTGCAGCCAAGGCCTATTGATGTTGACATTCATCTGAATGGCGCTGATCACCTTGTGCTGCAGGTTACAGGTGTGCTCGTCAGAGCGTCTGATCTGCTCCTCCAAAAGTTTGCAGCGTTCGGTCTGCGAGTGGAGCCTTCCGGACAGCACCTCAGTCTTCTGTTTGCTTCTGGATAGCTGCTTCAGCGTGGCCGGCGACTCCACCTCCACCGTGACGTGCTGAGGGAACCATTTACATCTGTTTTTATAGTATTATCGAGCGGGAAAAGCAACCTATGCGGAATCATGTGAGTTAGCCTTTGGATTCTAGGCACAAAAACAGACATGGGAGTTAAAGTGAATGTTTTTTCAGGATATACATTTAAAGTACTAACGTTATTTACTAACGTTATTTCTGGAAGGCCATTATAGTTAAGAAGCTTGCTGCCCTCCCTTTCATTCATTCCTAAATGATCCAGGTGCATCCCCTCAGCTGATTAACTCTCTCTCCTAGCGATTGGCCAGACCGCTTCGGCACGCCCTATAAATTCTACCCGCTCCTAAACCATGTGCTGCTTTGTTTTGCTACCCACCACCTTCCCCTGCTCCACCTAACCAAGATGGAAAAAGTGTTGTGTATGATGTGACATGTTCTCTTGTCACGTCGTTTAGTTTTGTTCATGGGGGGGGGGGGGGTATCTATCTCACCCTGCGTGCTAGTGTGAACATTCTCTACACTGCTACTGCTCCCTTAATTAGCGCTTTTCCATGGTACTCATGGAAATAGGAGAGTTACTCCGAACAGAGCCATACCGCCAAGATAATTCTAATTTCAATAAAGTGTTCCTTCTTAATGTTCTGTTGTGTTTCTTGACTAATTCTGACAGAAATGTGTATATCTAGGTATGGTTTGTTTCAGGATACTTTTCTGAGTCAGCATAGTGCGGGCATTCTGGCATACTTGATCTCATAATGGCGACCAGGCAGTGGGGAGCTGCCGGTCGGTTTGACAGTAGATGGTAGACCCTCTACGACACTCTTGGGTATTGATTCAAACATGCGTCAGCCTGTGCAGTTACTCTGGTGTACCAAAAGAGCCCAGACTGACGCCGAGACAGGACTGGGCTTTGTCTCGGTTTCCTGATCTCTCTCTGGCTCCAGCCAGGACGATTTTTGTATAGCGCCAAAATCGCAACCAAAGTTGCCTGGGGCCTGTCTGGCACTTTTCACCTTGTTCGTCCCGGGAGATCCTATATCAGGGATATCCCTTTAGCAGTCGGCACCGACTGCCTATCTCTAATTCATGAATGTAGTGTAAAATACCTTGACCAGGGGCTCCTTGCTGCGCTCCGTGTCCAGCTGTAGCTGCAGCTCCTTCACACGCTCCTCCTTGCTCCTCAGTTCTTGGCCTCTTCTCTGCTCCTCCGAGTGGCTGTGACGTTCTAGGCTGAACAACTGCTCGGAGCGCTCCTGAAGCCAACCCTCCAGCTGCTGGACTCGACAGCGCAGGCTCTCGTTCTCCTGGAGATGAATGAATGAATCCATTTTATTGTATTTTAGGACAGACGGTACAGAGCCATTAAACATTTCAGCATGAGATATGCGATATGTAAAGATGGTTGTACAAAACAGGCTTAGCAAAGCAAAGTTGCTATATTTCACCCAGATGTCCGTGTACACTTACTCCGGTAGGGACCTTAAACAAGTTAAAAATGAGTAGAAACACATAAGAATAGTAAGTCACTATTTTCATTTAAATGACAGAAATAAGGTTTTTAAATACCTCGACAGTTTCAGTCGCAGAAAAAGCGACTGAACTTACGAATAAGGTTTTTAAATACCTCGACAGTTTCAGTCGCAGAAAAAGCGACTGAACTTACGAATAAGGTTTTTAAATACCTCGACAGTTTCAGTCGCAGAAAAAGCGACTGAAACTGTCGAGGTATTTATAAACCTTATTCCTGTCATTTAAATGAAAATAGTGACTTATTAATACATGGTCTGACAGAATGAACGCCATCATAGAATAGGTTAAAACAGTTTGCTTGAGGCTAGGGCCGTGTTGAGGGGGTTCATATCATTCTTCTTTTTAAATAAATAGCCAAGGCACGGGGTGAAGCTGGGAGGGCGGGCCTGTGACACATACACGGTTTCAGTGGAACGAACCGACAGCCGGCTCGCACCGGAGGCCGGCTCCAATCAACGTGAATGGCTTCCTAGGATGCATTCCGCCAACAGCCGCTGCTCCACACCCTCCCCCCCAGGACCGAGGCGCCAGTCAGGCGGGCCCCGCTAAGCCACCCTCCAGTCTGTAGGCTCCAATCTGTAGGTTTTTATGACAAATCTGAATATACATAGATATTATATACAGTATATACTCTTACCACATAAACGCGGCGTAAACATGGATCCGATTGGTAAGTGTTCATGTAAACAGGTGAAGTGGATTATATTCGATCGCCTTAATTTAATCAGATCCAGAAAACACTACATGTAAACAGGGCTAATAACAATGTTGACCTCACCTTGATGAGTGCATTGCTGGACTGGGCAGGGAGAGTGGTCAGCTGCTGCAGAAGGTTCTGGGTCAGGCTCAAGTTGTGTTTCAGATGCTCATTTTCCACCGACAGGCACTGCATCGTCTTCTCAGAGTCTGTGGCTCCCTGGAGAAAAACACACATTCCACATTGTATCTTACAAGGAGAGACATCATAGACTGGGGTGAGTATAATAATAATAGATTGTCCACCGGGGTGGAAAATTGTCTTTGGCTCACCGCAGAGCAGACATTTCAGACCAGACAAGAGATTACAGTTAGCCTGGCGAGCCAGAACTAACAAATCGTCCATGCATTGCATGCGATGAGAACAATCATTTGGGTCTGGTAAAATCAGGGTCCGAAAAGGTGTCAAAAAAGTGTCCATCAAATCGTGCTATCCAATCACAGCGCAGTAGGTGGGACAAGCGGAGTGGAGGCGTGACAACCAAACTCCGCCCACGCCTCATCTATACCAAACTCCGCCCACATCTTGCATCGCCCATACCAGTTCCGCCCACGTCCGCGCTGATTGGTCGCACCGATGCATGCCAGCGGCCTGCCTGATTTTCCCAGACCCTATGCAATGTCTAGCGATGTGCAATGCGTGGACGATGCGTTGGTTCTGGCTCACCAGGCTACATTACAGTAGGATCAAAATACAAGAAAACATCAGCACTAAAAACATTAGGACTAAAAACAACAATAAAATCAGCCATGTAGTGAGACAGTAGCATCATTAGCAACCCCATCACCGTCATCAATACATTTATTCTGACATGTTAAGAACCGAGATTGCTGCGGGGCGCACGGTGGTCGAGTGGGGGGAGAGCGCGTCCCCCAGACCATAGGTTGAGCAGTGCCGCAGGTTCAAATCCCCTGTCCAGCTTTTCTGCAATGTCTCGCCCCGATTTTTCATCCCAGTTTCCAATTTAATCCTGTCACTATCTCTCTCAATAAAGAATGAAAAACAACGCTTGCACCCAAAAAATAACTTAAAAAAAGGTTTAAAGAACCGAGATTGCTCTAGGAACAAAACATTTCTTGGATATATTTTTTGTCGCTAGAGGAACTCTGTAGCAACTTCTAGAGAGAATGGAACTCATCGACTGAGATACTCAGTGCTTTTTCTTTAGCTGCTCTTTATGCAGTAGACCATTTTTCCCCCACAGTGTTAGCGCCATTTTCCGCCGTTTAGTCGTAAACTGGGTTGAAGAGATCGGGGGTAAACGTCGCAGACAAGCCGACGAGGGGAGGAGAAGTCACAGCACTGCGGACGCTACGGTAGACACAGCGCCATTAACATGAATGGGGGTGCGTTAGGAGTGGTCAGTAGCCTCTTTTTTAACCTTCAGACAGCTATAAATGTGTTGGCAAAAAAAAAACATATATATATATATATATATATATACATACATACATACATATATTACATATATACATACATAGACATAAGAACTAGACATCTGTGCATGCTGCGTGTGGTATAATTCCATGTTCCATTTTGTTTTTGGATTTTTTTAAAGTCTTGAAGGATA
>OMKY01250807.1:0-11589 GCA_900302395.1 Bregmaceros cantori | reverse complement strand
CCCACCCCTAGAGGGAGCTGTCAACTTGAAAGTTGTGCCTGCGGCTGTGCCGCGCCGCGGAGGACGGGCCGGGGCGTTCCCCCGAGGAGCGGCTTTAGGGAGCGCAGAACACACAGAACATGGGGAACACTTTGGGCTGTCAGCCTTCATTAGCAGGGCTGTCTACACCTGCTGCTGTTAACCAGTAACTACACCTGCTGGTTAACCGCGAAGGGGATGGTTAACTAGTCCCGCATTTTATTTAACTGGTACAGAAATTTCATTGCAAAATCTACGTTCTGCGAAATGAAGAACATTCTAGTCAAGACGCAAGTTCCCTTACCAACAGGAATTAGGATACTTCGGTGTTACTTCTGGACATTTACATAAGGTAGTGAAACAATTTCAAAACCAATAAACAGAAACCCCATCATGGGGACGTAACATGATGATGAGAGCGCTGTCCAAAGTTGTCGGTTCAATTCCAGTGCACCGAAAGTGTTCCGGATGTTTCCCTAGCCACACCCAGAAATCCAGTGCGCGACGGATACACAGTTGCTGCTTTAAACGGCCGACATGCTGCCTTTGTAGCAGAAATGGAGCGACGTTGACGATGTGATGTTTGTTTTTTCCGGTTTTTCTTCATTGAATCACCAAAATAAGACAGACAGGTGAAAGTGAAGGGACATAAAGAAAGAGAGAAAAGGGGGAGATGAAACGGGATAAATAGGAGTCGAGTGTTCTTGTTGTTTGTCAGACTTTGAAGTGAAAATTAAACTGAAAGGGAGAGCCCTAGAGATTAGAGAAAGGGCAGAGAGGGAGACGGGAGGAGAGGAGAGAGAGAGAGAAAGAGAGAGAGAGAGAGAGGTGGAGGAGAGACAGAGACAGACGGAGGAGAGAGACAGAAGGAGGAATCAATAGGCAGTAGAATACAATGGGCACTAACACAGCAGGAGGTCTTCAGTATGTCTAGCTATGTCTCTCAGAGATTGTTCTGAAATATATGAGCCTTGCATTGTCTAATTATTCCAACACCACAGACTTCCACGTGTGACGGTTGTGAATTGTACTGGGTGTTGCTTCCAATAAAGTTAAAGACAAAATGGCAAAAAAAACATCAGATGGGCCGAGAGTGAGTGCTAGGGCTAGGTGGTGGAAGTACCGATCTGAGTGTTTGGCGCCGACGGGTTTATAAGCAGTCAATTGCCTTGAATGGTAGTCGGCTGAGCAGCCTATTACTGTCGGTCCAATCACTGTGTATTCCAAATTCAAAACTCACACAGAAGGGAGAGAGAGAAAGAGACAGGCAATGAGAAAGAGAGATTTAAAAAATCAACATGCACCAGAACTCAGCAGGAAATCCAATGAGTTGTGTCTAGATTGTGGGGAGCAGCACTGATCCTGATTCACTGATCCTGATTCACTGATCCTGATTCACTGATCAGCAAATAATTAGGCAATTATGAAATTAGCAAATCATGGGCAATCATAGATTAAGAATAAGAAAAAGCTCAAGACACATCTAAGAAAAAGCTCAAGACACATCTAAGAAAAAGCTCAAGACACATCTCTTTGATCTAGCTTATAACTAGGATGTTACCGTCATCGGTACATCAGCCCACTGTATTTGTTTGCGTGTGTGTCTGTGTGTGTGTCCATGGTTGAGTGTGTGCGAGTGTGTTTGATTTGGGAGGCTGTGGGTAACATTGTTCTGTTCGATGTTCTGTCTCTGTAAAGCACTTTGTGTTGCTCTGCATGAAAAGTGCTATACAAATAAATAAAGTTTGAGTTTGAGTTTGCTGTGACAGAGTAGATTCAAAGATGGATGACACTAAAGGATGGGACTATTATGACGGAATATAAGGAGTTGTGCTGCTCAGCAGCCGGCATAAACGAGTAGGCTGTGAAAGTGTTAAACGACAAGTAGAAGAAGAAGAGTAGGCTGTGAAAGCAGCTCGCTCTGGAATTTTTGTAAAACCGGCGTGAATGACCTGCTCAGACAAGTGTCGATCGCCATAAAACAACAAGAAGGAGAAACCTTTTTTGAAAACGCCTGCCTGTCCTTAGAGCTGGAGCCTACTAGTAGAATATGATCTAACATAAGTTGTAAATGTATTTATTTACTAGTAGAATATGATCTAACATACGTTCTAAATGTATTTATTTACTAGTAGAATATTACCTAATAAGTTGTATATTTATTTATTTACTAGTAGAATATTACCTAATGAGTTGTATATCTGTGGAGCCGCATCACCTGAGCGGGGGAGCTGAGGAAGTCAGCAAGGACTTGAAGAAATGATGTCCCTTCACCAGAGGTGGGTGTTGGTGAAGGGTTAAAAAAAAAAAAATTGAAAATCTATCAAAAATCTATTCACACTCAATATGTAATGAATCGATTCAAAAGAATGTGAAGCGATTTTCATTCCCAGTGATGCGATCGAAATCAGTGGTGTTATTTAACAAAATAAAAATTAGCACAGTAGGCGGAGCAAGTGACGACGACGCTTCTCGGTCATGTAACATACCAAATTCCACCCATATCTCGCGAGAGAGAGCCGCCTCAACGTGACTCTTTTTTCTGATTTGTTGATTGCTCGACACCAGACCCAATGTCCGTTCTAGTCGTGTGCGATGTGTGGACAATTCGTTGGTTGTGGCCAGAGATGGCAAGTAACGAAGTACAAATACTCAAGTACTGTACTTAAGTAAAATGTACTTTTAGAAGTACTTTTTTCTGCGATTACTTTTTACTTGTAGTGAGTAAATTTTTAACAAAAATATCTGTACTTCTACTCCTTACTTTTACCAAAACAGGCTTGTTACTTTTTTTTGCATTGACGGGGTAGGATAACGTCTATAATATTAGCCAGTAGGGGGCGCTGAACGCCGTACACATGAACGCTTTCGCTGTATAAGTGGCTCGAATAAACCACCTCTTTTAATCCGATTCAAAAAAGCGGATTATATTTAGGTTTTTGGTACCATGTAAACAGGGCTAGTGACTGTGACAGAGCTCTCACATATCTGCTTGTCCCGCAGTATGAGAATGACCTCGTAGAGGAGTTGCTGACCTCGTAGAGGAGATGCTGACCTCGTAGAGGAGATGCTGACCTCGTAGAGGAGATGCTGACCTCGTAGAGGAGATGCTGACCTCGTAGAGGAGATGTGCTGTTTCATGTGTTGGCGGCGGAGATGCCAAGAGGTCGCGCCGGACGAGACGGCGGCCACGGACGTCGTCGTTAACAGGCCGACCAGGAAACAGAGCACTAAGAAGATCCCCTCAGCCTTCTTCCAGGTACTCTCTCACACACTTTCACTATCAGAGCTGCGCTATTAGGGACGAGCGATTACATCTCCTTTGTTCGAGCCCACTACAAAACTCATCGACCATTGGTTGCGAGGCGTCTTTGAAAGGAGCTCATTATACGCAGAGATGGCGAGTAACGAAGTACAAATACTCAAGTACTGTACTTAAGTAAAATGTTCAAGTATCTGTACTTTTAGAAGTACTTTTTTCTGTGATTACTTTTTACTTGTAGTGAGTACATTTTTAACAAAAATATCGGTACTTCTACTCCTTACTTTTACCAAAACAGGCTCATTACTTTTTTTTGCATTGGTAGGATAACGTCTATAATATTAGTCAGTAGGGGGGCGCTGATGTACCGAGTGCAGTCCCAGTTAATAAGTGGATTTCATTTAGTCCCGAGATATAAGATACATTAGGCTAGTTGTTAATTTATTCGAGCAATAACATTGACAAACTAACATTGAAAAAATGCATTTTACATACAATTTTATTTGTAGTACGTTGTACTTTATACTTTCAAAGAGAACAACAATCCTCAGTTCTTGGCAAAACATTTTTTACCATGCTCTACATAACATTTGGCTGCTCTGGTCCTCAAAAAGACTTCCGCCCACTCAGTCTAGATCCAATCCAGGGACGTTAGCTGACCACGGACTGTTCAACGGGAGTGTTTTGTACACACAGGTGGGCAACATTGAATAGAAAAAGGAAGCGAAAATCCTACTCTTCCGAAACTGTTCAAGTCAGCCTGATGATCAACCTGCGCTCCTTCATTAAATAGGGTTTTAAACACTTCACTCAGTATCTATTCCTGGGTCCATTAGTTCATCTAATATGCTCTGTGTGGACCATAACAGCATTAACAATTCAAAATATTGTAGTGAATGCACGCGCTGTGCATTCTGGGCCGCCACCGTTGGCGGTCCTCCACCTGCCTACACGCCTCCTTAAATAGAGTCCAAACTAACCTTGGCAATGGCTGAATTCAGCTATTGCCGATGTGAGTTCCTCCATTCCCAGCTCCTCCACGAGGGGACAGCCTTTCGTTACAATAATATCATTTGAATGATAATTTGTATCTCTAGTTAGAATTAGGGTTAGTGGAACTGGGAGAGTCACTACACTCACAGGCATGCTATGTATCCCTGGATAAATAAGTTAGATTTAACAAGTCGATACACTAGGGCACTTTGAAAATAATAATAAAAAAAAAGAAGTTCAGTATTCAGAGTGCTTGGAACCAAACAAGGGCGCCTGCTCTGGACACTACATCTGTGTTTAGACAGCAATATGTCAGCATTGACTAGAAGCAATTCATTTGAGTTAGGCGAATTGCGTGCATGTGTGTTTGTGTGTGTGTGGCTGCGTCTATCCTCCCATGAGGAGGATAGAGGGCCCTGGATGTGGTGGTATTGTGGAGAGTAAATCTCAATTATATTGACAGGTGACGCTGAATAAAGAATCATTAAGCCCATAGCCAAACATGCAGCTCGCCATCTGGTGGTCGCCTCTGTGTGTGTGTGTGTGTGTGTGTGTGTCTTCATGTGTGTGTCTAAATTGTGAGTGCATGTGTGCATGTATTGGGGATGTAGACTTACTTTCTGAGTGCATTGGTGTTCCTCTTGTCAGCTAATCAGTGATGTTTAAATCAGGTATTCGCAGTTTTGTAATGAGCTCTGACAATGATTTCCGTTACACGTTATCGCCAAAATCTGCAATGCATGGCGTACCGGGCATGTAATGCTTTTACGTGGGCCACCATTTTGTCCAAGGTTTCAGTTTGCTATTTTAGTTTAAAAATACAATAGAGTACATTTTGAGAGAGAGTGGCTGTGTGCAAAATCGTTCCCTGTCCCCGACTCCCTATATAGTGCACTCAGTTAGAGTGCACTCAACAGCCGTCAGAACATTAAAAATCATCACAAAAAGTCAAAAGTACTTACATTTATAACTATTTGCCAAGGTCGGTCACTCTTGACTCCCGCTGCGCCAAGTTTTTGTTTGCTTAAGTCACTTTTAAAGTGTCTCGCAATGCATTGTGGGATATATTGCTTGGGCTAGGGTAGATATACTTTGATACTTTGAGTGCACTCTATAGGGTACATGGAGTATTCAGACAACTGGCACAAACTGGTGTGAGCTCCATATACTGCACTATATGGGGAATTACAGAGATGGCAAGTAACGAAGTACTTAAGTACTTAAATACGAAGTACTTAAATACTCAAGTACTCTACTTAAGTAAAATGTTCAAGTATCTGTACTTTTAGAAGTACTTTTTTCTGCGATTACTTTTTACTTGTAGTGAGTACATTTTTAACAAAAATATCTGTACTACTCCTTACTTTTACCAAAACAGGCTCGTTACTTTTTTTTGCATTGACGGGGTAGGATAACGTCTATAATATTAGCCAGTAGGGGGCGCTGATGTACAGTCCCAGTTAATAAGTGGATTTATTTAGTCCTGAGATATAAAATGAATTAGGCTAGTTGTTAATTTATTCGAGCAAGAATATTGACAAACTGACATTGAAAAAATGCATTTAACACACAATTTTATGTGTAGTACTTTGTACTTTATACTTTCAAAAATACTTTTTGAGTAAATTTCTGAGCCTGTACTTTTTACTTTACTTGAGCAGCCATTTGGATCAGTACTTTGTAGTCTTACTGAAGTTGTTTTTTTACAAATGTATTTTACTCTTACTCAAGTAAGAAATCCCGGTACTTTTGCCATCTCTGGTGATATCGTTGGCTTGGGGGCGGCAGACATTTTGGGAGCTATAGTGAGCTATACGTATGGTGAAGTGTTACACCTCACCACTTCACGTCCATTGGATTGGGGTGAATTGAAAGCAAATGAATGCTATCAATCTCCAGCGAACGGCAGCCTACTCCCATGGATGAATCAATAATGGATTAAGACTTTTAAACTGTCCATCCTATGCAAAAATCGCTCCCTGTCTTGTTTGTTGGACCCGCAAAGCGGGTTGGACCGCAAAGCGGCAGAGGTCATCGTGCCCAAGCCCTGTTTACAGATTGTTATCAATATTATTATAATACTCAATTACTCATCACTCACAGGTCACATAAACTGTGAGAGTGAACTAAACATTGGCCACATGTTACCGTTTGACTAGTAGTCTAAGCCTTATCACCTAGTAGAGATGCGACCAAGTCTCAAGTCTTGTTGGTCAAGTCCCAAGTCAAGTCATCATTCACATGCTGTAACTTTAGCTCCAGAATCTGAAATTAATACATTAGCAAAAAAGCAAAGAATGCTATTATAAAACAAAAACTATTTCTTGCATTTGAATTTATTAAAATCAGATTCTGGAGCTAAAATTACAGCATGTTCACATGTTGGTCGCATATCATTGTTCTACTATTGTCCCATTATTACCACTGCAGTTAGCAGTGCTACTGTTCTCTTTTTAATATTACTATATTATGCTATCAGTATTACATTGTTCTTATTACTACCATTAGTATGCTGCTGTTAGCTTGTTTCTTTCTACTTCTGTGTTCTGTATTATTATTATTATTATTGTTACTTGTTGTACAAGGGGTGAACAGATGACCAAAGGCAAATTCCGTGTTGTGTGCTTTCACGATTGGGCAATATAGGGATTGTGATACAATTTGTGAAGATGACTAGCTCTTGATTTTAAACGTCTTCCCCTGCAGTGAGGAGCACAAGTCACACTTCCCCAACCGCAACCTGCAGGCCTTCAGTGCTCGCCCCCTACTGGTGCAGCCGGCTCACTACGCCGGCGACGCCGACTGGGTGAGTGACACGGAGACGTCCACTTTGTGGGACGACGACAACGTGCCTACCGATTGGCGCGGCTCGCACAAGACACTCAAGGGTCCGCCACCCATGCTGTCCACCGGGTACCGGGACGAGCTGTGAGGGGAACGTCACCCACCACGGCCCAGGCTGGCGTAGCCTGGACAAATTGTTCACACATCGCATGCCGCTAGATGTTACATTGGGTCTGGGCAAATCAAGCAGACGTCGGCAGTATACGGGCCGACCAATCAAATTATTTGAATCAAAACATGGGCTGAGTTTGGTATGGGTGACATGAGACGTGATCGGACATTGGTATGGGCGACGTGAGACGTGGGCAGAGTTTGTTGTCACACATCCACACCGCTTGTCCCACCTACTGCACTGTGACTGGATAACATGATTTGATTGGCAGTTATTTGGTTGGGTTTTACCAGACTCAATGATCGTTCGAATCGTGTGCGGTGCGTGGACGATTTGTTGGTTGGTGAGCCATGTGGTTGTCGCTCTTCGATTTTGGTCTGGTGAAATTCACACGGCACTTTTCAGGGTTTGGGGCGAGACTAACCAGTGATGTCAGTAACTAAGTTACAGTAACTAGGTTTTACCCTCTTTTCAATTAATAGGGCTGTTGCACTGTACGGTCACGGCTTGGCGGTGGCACACATTATGGTGGTATCATCGCGGTCAGATGAAGAGGCAGGGAGCGATATTTGCATATCATTGTCCGTTTAAAACTTCTACTATTGATTCATCCACGGTAATATGCTATCAATTGCCTGCAGATGGCAGTCTAACCATCTATTTGCCCCTATATAATGGACGTGCCGCGAGGGTCCAGGTCTCACAAGCATACCTCGGCATCAGGTATAGAAAACACATCGCCAATGAAGAAGAGAAAGCCAGAATAAAACAAGCCATCGGACCATATAAAGATCTAACCACATTCAGAAAACAAACTAAAATGGTACGAAGTTTGAACATGTCTCGAGATCCCAAGGACTCTGAAAAACAATTATTTAAATTACAGTACCAGGTGGAAGGACGAGAGGAAGACAGGGAAAGTGATGTGAAGAACATTCAAGAGTGGACAAGTTGCAGGCTGAGTGACACTTTGTTACTTTCAGGAGGAGTAGTCAGATTATCTTTTTACAAGTAACTGGCAATAGTGTACTGGTTCATGGCTGCATTCATTGAGAGTATAATTAGAGATCTCATAGAACGTAGATTGCATAAAATACAAGAGTAACAAAAAACAAGATAAAACTGGAACAGAAACAGAACATTATGAAATCCACAGAACCGGTTAAAAACATTTTTTTCCCGTTCTCTATATATTTCAACATATCCTATGTCTGGGAGACTATTTCCGTCCACTTTTACGATCAGTCATGAAGCCCCATGCACCTGGGGCTCCATCTTGTGGACAGACGAGGAAGGGACTGGAATGGCGTTTAAAACCTGGTTTTCACGTCAATACAGTTGTACTGAAGTTTGAAAGTTCACCAAATATTTTTTGTATAAAAACTCTAAACTTGACATTGCTCAATATAAGGAACTTTAAGAACGAACAAAATATTTGTGTCCCGAACCGGTTCAGGACCAATATTTTGGTGGCAGAACGATTCCGAGAACGAAAACGTTAAATGTAGACCTGCCTGAACCGTTCAGTTTCGTTTTCAAGCCCTGATTTCCGGTGCTATTCACCAGACTATTTTGGTTGGCGCTCGGCCACATCACAACCAAGGACAATTGTATAAGCTTAAAATGTCTCATATCATGAAATATTCTTATGTGAATAGGCATCCCATGTTTGCATCATTACTAAGGGCTAAAATGTTTTTTTTTGGGTTTTTTTTTAAGATTAGAATTGGGACGCAGCAATCGGTTTCATCATTCATTCATTCATTTCAAAGGACCTCTTTTCTGTCCCAAGGTTAATCACTAAAGGTAACCCCTTCATCATGTCTTCGATTCAAGCAGTTTTTCAAAATTGTGAATCAGTAATAAAATGGTACAGGGTTCCCTCAGGGTCAAAAAAGGGGCTTAAATTCAGAAACCTACATTTTAGGCCTTAAGTGTCTTCACCCACGTTATCATTGCATGTCTAGAATGTAAATTGAATTGTTGTTTCTATTGTCTACATGATCCTGTCCGCTATCGCGTCCCGTACCTTTTTAAAGTGGCATCTCTGTTTCCGCCAAGTGCATGCCAGTGCCGTTAGTCAAGAATCGATATGGTGGACAGCGTGTGCTTGTGAATTGGGTAAATGTAGACGAATTGGCTCAAAAAGTTTTAACACATGCTTCCCCCAAGTTGTGGAACACTGTATTATACTAGATCAAGAGCGATCAAAATAGTTACCTCTGCCGCAAAGCAGGTTATGTCCTCGGTAGCGTTGGTTGGTTTGTCTGTCCCCCAGATAACTGAAAAAGTTGTGCATGGATGAATATTGCGTGTTTCCATCCCTCGAAAAATTGGTGTTTCTATTATTGTCCAGTCTGTGAGTTCAGGAGTCTGATAGACTTGGTGTAGAAGCTGTTAGACAGTCTCTTTGTCCGACTCGGCAGGGCCTGTACCTCTTGCCGGTGGTCAGTTGTTGGAACAGGTAATGGGCAGCGTGATGGTGGTTGTGCAGGGTGTTCTGCACTCTCCTTGAGCAGGTGTAGACTGTACTCCTCTCTGGAAGGGCTGTTCCAAAGATTTTCTTCATGTTCTTACCACACGCTGCAGAGCCAGCTGGTCTGCCTTAGAGGAGCTGGAGAACCATGCCAGGAAACCGTAGGTCAGAACGCTGCTGATGGCACTGTTGTAAAAGGTCACCAGTCATCTCTTCTTCGTCTTCTTGGTGTTCAGGGCCAAGTTGTTGTTCTGGCCCTATGTAACAAGATGTTCGATCACCATCCTGTGGTGCCCCTCGTCCTCATTGGAGATGAGGCCAAGGCCGGTTGTATCATCCGCAAACTTGACAACCAGGTTCGAGGGGGAGGAGGCAGAGTAATCTTCGGTGAAGAGGGTGTACAGCAGAGGCCTTAGAATACCCCTGGGGCGCGCCAGTGTTAATTGAAAGGGTGGAGGAGGTGATATTGCCCACCCTAACCCTCTGCATGCAGTTCGTTAGTAAGTACACAATCCAATTACATAGGCTGGTGTTGAGTACTAGGAAATGGGAGTTTGTGGCGTAGCCTATGGGGACGAAATCTGTTGAACGCTGAGCTATAGTCCACGAAGAAGAGACAATCATAGGTGTTTTTGTGATCCAGATGCTCCATTAGTGTGTGGAAATTGAATGAATGCATGAAATGTATTTAACGACAGGCAGTACAGAGCCATTAGTCATTCTAACATAGCACATAGCAATAGAGATGCCATTCATTGCAAAATATTACATGGGTTGTGAAAAGATCGATATATATCGACACAGGATTAGCAGATTGCTAGATTACACCTGGCTGTCAGCAAATTCTTCTGTGGTCCCCTAGCGGCTGGCAAACCCTTTTGTGGAGAATAAGGGCGTGGGGGAGGAAGGTTTTGGAAAATGTCCCTTTTAATTAGGAATGCATGGGGCGTGGGTCGGCCAACAGGGTCATTTGAAAGGTCAAAGGTTGGCGGGGTAGTTCCGTCTCCGAGGTGTTGGGTAATGCCAGAGAATGTCTGCATATACTCTAGCGGACGTGCAGTATGTGACCGAGAGAGGAAGCCATCTCACGGCGCTGCGTGTGCAACAAGCAGCAAGACTATGTATGGGGCTGCCTTGGCGCAGCGTCTTTGACCGCTATGCCATTGGGCCAGCCCCGATAACATTCAATTCTAGCATTAAATGATTGTACTTTTTAACAAAGTTGTAAATATCGGCTATAGCCGCCACTCCCAAGCCATGACATCACCATGCAACAGCCCTATTGTTTGTAGACCTTCCAACATCAGTGTACACTTCTTGGTACTGATGGAGTGACTGCGCCGTGAGTTCTGTGTACCGTTATAACCCTAGACCAGGGGTGGGCAATTATTTTTTCCATGGGGCCACATAAGGAACTGAAAATATTATGGAGGGCCGGGCTGGCGGCGGCGGCCAAACTAACAGCGCACTGGTTCCAAAATGGCCGCCAGCGCCAAGCCAAAGACAAGTGGTGACGTCACTGGTGCAACAGCCCTATTGCCGAACTTAATAGTACACAATTTGAATTAAATTTCTTTATAAAAAGAAGTCATTAATTGTTCTGCATTAGCAGTCAAGTTTTTATATTTCTCAGCGTGTTTTGTCTCTTCATCGCATTGTATCCTTGAATACAGCAATTTGCTCCTTGCAAACTAAACACACACAGCTTTACCTCCGACTTCGGTAAATACTTGGCTGTCCAATTTTTGTTAAAAACTCTACATTCAGCCTCCACCTTTTTTTTGTACGGACATTTTTTGGCTAATTAAAGCATCTTGCGACAGCGATCCAACGTCCACTTTATACGTCATTATGCACGTGACTAACAACAACTTCAAAATAAAA